>KZ651341.1:227609-257472 GCA_001010745.2 Gerris buenoi
TATTAATTTTATATATATATATATAATTTTAACAGTCATGATTCAGCCAATAAATTTAAGTTATAAAAAAAGACAAGCAATAAAAATTTATAAAATCTAGCAGTCCGAGTGCAGCGTTAATAAAACTAAGCTCTTTCAGGTTACTGCTCCCCAGTAACCTGCCGAACCACTTGTATTTACAAAGAAACAGGATAAACTTGCAGTTTACCTCAGAAAATGTTAAATAACAGTACAATGTCGAGAAATAAAAATCATTCAATAGGAAAGTCTAATCATCTTTGTGCTTCAACATTAAGTAAAGTTGTATAAAAACGAGAAATTATTATTAGTTATAGATAAGATAAATCTAATTTCTTTTAAATAAAAAGTACGAATGACATATTTCGGCTCTGCGATATCAGAGACCTCTTAAATCGTGGGAAAGATTTCCGGTTAACGTAAGCAAAATACGAAGATTCGACTGCATTATCTATATTTTATGAAATCACTCTGTAACTTAGAATAGCTTTTTTTTCGTTCGTTGCAGAATTTGTATTACATTACCCTATTGTTTTGTCACGGTATGCATTCGGTTAGTTTTTAGGCGATTTTCTAGGAACTTTATGAGTTTTTGGTGTTTGAAAGGCCAGTACCACAAATTATTTACAGTTTGTGAGCGCGTTGACAGCGCGGATGAGTCAAACAAGTGGGTTGGAACCAATGAGTGTTTGGCATTTAATAAAATCCTAATGTTTCATTGGCTCCCCATCCCATTTGTTTGCACTTTCCCGCCTTGTAAACTTACAAACAAACATTCGGCACAAAATGTAGGTTCGAATCTGAGGGAGTTGAGATACGCCATGTTCGGCACTATTGAACTGTAGGTTCGAATCTGAGGGAGTTGAGATACGCCGTGTTCGACACTATTGAATTGTAGGTTGGAATCTGAGGCAGTTGAGATATGCCATATTCGACACTATTGAACTGTTGATTCGCATCTGAGGGAGTTGAGATACGCCGTGTTTGACACTATTGATCGTATTGAGAAATGCAAGATTCAAGATAGTCAAGACTTTCTTGCTGCATTTAAGTCAAAACACCGATAGTAATTTCTATATTCGATCCACATACAGATTTGCAGTTTAGTTAATAGCATTGTTAATCAACTATGATATTTCTTTTAAAACAGATCTTTATTCTCTAAGATTAAAACTTTAAAAGATCAAATAAAAATTATTACAATAGAGTAAAGTAAGAAAAAAAATAAAATAAAATAAAAGCTTCATCTAGTAATATAACAATACATCACAGCCACGCTTTGACCACTGATTTATTTTATGCAGCTTAAGTACATCGGATAAATACCTGTCCAAATCTTTAAGAGACAAATACCACGATATAAAATCGAAGTCAATATAATACATCCAGGAAACAAAAATATAATTTCAAATAACTTGTAGGTTGATAATGAATTCACGAACAACACTGTTTGTTCTCGGTTAATAAAGTATCGAAATTTATCGAGATTACCATTCGAATGTCGCTAAATATATCGATTTCCATATATGATATTTTAAAATTTAATTAAATGTCGTTTATATTAACGCTTACATGGAAATGCTTTGATCTCACGCAAATCGCAAATTTTGTTTCATATGCATGATTACTTGAAAATATACATCATATCCAATATCCAGCCTAGAATTTCTATTTGAAATCATTAATCCGTAATTCCATTATTATAACAGTTATCTGTAACAGATCCGTAATTTGATTAGAAAACAAGATTTATAATATCTACTATAACACAATTAATAACTGAATACAATGCACTCAGGTCTTTTTGCTTAAAGAACATTATGTTGCATAGTAATTCGTACGTAGCCTCGGTAGCTCGAATAGGAGATCATGAGTTGTCCTATCAATAAAGAAGAGCATCGTGCATGGTCACCATTTGGATGGGTGACCGCTTCTCTGGGTTCAATTCCAGGACCTGGCCCAGTATCACTATATAAATGGGTAGCTGCTTATGTAAGTAGTTGAGTATGCCATTTATAAGGTTTATAAACCTGATGGAGCGTCATACTAACCCCATCAATCACATATATATAGTTGTATAAGCCCTTAGGCAGGCCTAGGCCCTTCAAAGGCTGTTGAGCCATACATAGTTAGTTAGTTAGAAATTCGTAATTATATGATTAAAAGTGATCTTTAAAAACAAGTGATTTATAAGATCTATGACAAATTTTGTTACTGAAAACAAAGCGCATGGGTGTTCTACTTAAACAAAAAACAAATTAATTTATACTTAGTAATCGCATAATCAATGGCTATACGTATAAGAGATACTAGTACGTAGAGCATTCGAGTGATTCATAAGGTCGACTAAGACACTAAGCTATGAGCCATAGGTGCAGGACAGTCCGGTATTGGTTTTCTTTAGCTAACCCTTGTTTCATTATTATCTGTTTCTTATGAATGGGTCCAAGACAAGAGGTCTTTTGATGTTACGACTTAGTCTCTGTTGAGTTGTTGTTCTTTCCAACATTCTGTTCTCTGTAAGCTTTTCTTGATGTAGCCTTTGTGTCGGACTCTAATCACTGAATCCTTTTTAGTCGTTTTCTCTTCTAGTCCGGCCTTTGTCAGTATTCCAAACAGCTCCGTTGTTTCCTTAATCGTCTTAATCCAGGTCCTATTGTTGACAGGCATGCATTTCCTAACTTAGACACAAGTATTAAAAAGAACCTAGTATGGTAGTACATTTTTATTCTTATGCATATGCTTAACAGCAATAAAATAAAACATGATTATTCTCTGTAACCTTTTATCAAAAAAGCGTGAATAGCTTAGCATTCATTCTCAGGTATTGAATAGGTTATTCAATTCACAACTAAAATCTAGATTTTATATATGGAACATAGTTACATCCTACCAGATCGTGTCTTAAAGAATGTAAATCTCGAAATTTTGAATTCATTCGTGTAAAAATATAGTTAAGGTTAAAGTTAAATTTATTATCTTTTCATTTGAAGTTGCAATGATTTCTTCGAGTTAAGAACCTCCAAAATGCCTTCGCAACTCCCAAAAATGAAATCCAATCTATTCTGATCAGTAAACTATGTACTTTATTTAAAACCAAGTATTCACGTCCAAACACCCTCATATCTAGTGGCCATTCTAATCCCTAAAATATTATATATGTTTTACACTAACCATTAAGTATATATGAAAAGAAACAAGAAATCTACAAATAAAATTCTAATGAGTAAACCAATAAACAATTCAGCAAGTTAACATAAGAACTAATAAACAAGTCGATAAAATAACAAACAAGTCAGCAAGCCAACAAGATAACGAATCAACTAGTGAACTAGCTAACAATTTAACATAGTAACAAGTCAACAAGATAACGAGTCAACTAATGATCAAGCTAACAATTAAACATAGCAACAAGATAACAAGCCAACAAGATAACGAGACAACTAGTGAACCAGCTAACAATTAAACATAGCAACAAGTTAACAAGCCAACAAGATAACGAGACAACTAGTGAACTAGCTAACAATGAAACATAGCAACAAGTTAACAAGCCAACAAAATAACGAGACAACTAATAAAAAAACCAGAGAATAAAACATAGTAACAAGCAAGCAAACAAATCAATATTTATCAATTTAAGTGTTCACACGCATTTCTTCTAATAGTAAAAAAAGTGGATTATAATTATAGATTATGTATAGGGTGGCACAGCGCGGATGACCACATTCTAAATGGTCACCATGTGCTTAATAGGAGATTGATATAAAGCAAATTTTCAAGCAAAAATGTGGAAGTTTACTGAACTTAAGTCAAATTTTTAAGTGTAGAAAGTAATGTCCCATAAATGACGCCTTGTCGATTTACACATTCTTAGAGGCGCTCGGCGAAGTTGCGAATCACATTCTTTAACATCTCGTCAGGGAATCCGATTTTCCATCCCCTATTCAAAGGACAACGAATTGGTACTGTCCACTTATGGTTCCAACAAGCTGGAGCCACTACACACAAATGTTCATGGATCGCGGGCGTCAAATTTTTCTGATTCGTGTGAATAATGTGGAATAATGTGAATGTGAAAATCGACAAGGACGTCATTTATCGGATATTAACGTCCACACTTACAAATTTGACTTAAGTCCAGTAAACTTCCACATTTTTGCTTGAACATTTGCTCTATTTCAATTTTCTTGCTCTAGCATTAAGCACAAGGTAACAATGTAAAATGTGGTCATCCGCGATGGGCCTCCCTATATGTGTTTCAATGTAACAGTTAAATATAACAGTTTTTGCAGTTAACTACTGTACATTTACTGACGTGCACTCTTTTGCATTATAATTTGAAATAATTATTTGCTTATAGAACGGACTTCCGTAAAAGCGGACAAGCCTAAGCCCCTATTAGTAGGGTTATTGTAAGGTTCTACTGTATTGGGGGGAAAGGACAGAGAAGTTTATGGATGGTATCTATTGTTTAGTGTTATAGTGGTGACAGTGTGTCATGCTTTACTGTAGGAGGGTTATTGATTGAGATAGATGCATTTAATACGACGTCTATAGCACAGGGGGAAGAAAAGGTAACAGCTAACAATGTGTCCGTTCTGTTAAGCTACAAAAATTAAAGTATTACGTCATGAAACGTATCCATCAACCGGTCTTAAAATTTAAAATATGTAATATCAATAAAAAAAACCTCATTTTCTCAATTTCATGAAAAAAAATCATGGAATCATGGATACATTTTTGGGCATTGAATCCACTTATCGACATTTCGATACTTATCATATACATATATATCATACATCAATAATCATAAAAATCAATCACAATAGTATAATCGGTAAAGTAAACTTCACTGTAAATTACGTAAAAGTTTAAAGTTTATAGAATGGTACTTCTGTACCTTTAATTCCTAGAGAGACTTAAATATATAATTGTAATAAGTAATAAGATATCAGCAGTGCTTTTTTTTACAGTTTCGCCCTTATTTATGTCATTAGTTTATAACAATAGTTGCTTAAATTTTTTAGAAAAATAATCGATTGATAATGAAAAGAAAGTATAATTGCTCCATCAGTTCGAAAGCAAGATACGATGGGAAACAAACAACTGATGTGCATATGCAGCCCGAATAGGGTCGAAAACGAAAGCTAAGGGCCTTATTTCCTCACAGGATATTCCTCAATATCCTTCTTCTGTTGGCCCTTTCTGTTAGACTTAAACAACTTGAATTGTCAGGATAAAACATTCTTCTTCTACGCTTCTCCATAAATCATTGTTACTTGTGACTTTTTAATTGTGAATTCATTAGAACGGCAGACGATAATTCTTTCATTCATTTGTTGTAATCAAATTAAACCAAAGGGATAATGGGAACTTGCTAAATTAAATCATTTAAATCGGTTTTATTCAAAGTACCTTTAAGAATCAGGGAAAAATTATAAAAGGAGAAGAAGAAAGAGTATAATTAATTTTGACATCCATTTCAATATGCTGTAGCTTATAAACCGGCTAAACTACTGAAGAACGATGACTGTCCACCCTCTATTTTGATTATTAAGAGGCCCCTCGGCCAACAGATGGACATAAAAACACAGGGATCCGGATATAAAGGATTAAACGACATTGTACTACATGTAAATACTGTCATTTGTGAATAGTACTAATGCCTTGGGCATTCGTAGACATATGACCAGATTGTTTTAAAGATTATAGAAGTACTTCTAATCTTAAAAAACAGTTTCAATCCCCTTGCAATGCACACATAGACTACATATATCAATTTTTATATATCAAACATTGAAACGATGCGACAATGTGGCCATAATACCCCTAGGTTTAAGTAAAACAATTCAACCATGATAAGACAAATTGGTGAAGAATGATATAGGTTTCGTTGAGAATTATTTAACGACATTTTTGATATTTTCTTAGCAAATAAAAATATTATTCACTCGGGAAATAATGTTATTACTAAGATTTTAAGTTGCACATTATATTTTTAATCGACAGAAATTGTGCGAGCTTGTCGAAAAAGATCAGGCGGTATTTAGGGATGGGCGGAACGGAACGAAACGAAACTAATATTAACTATGTGCATAGTTCCTGGTTGAAACTGCCAATCGTTTCATGATTTCATGGAACTACGTTATTTTTGGATGACTTTAAAGTTTTTATGTTTTAATTTACTGTCTATTTTTATGTAAAAATACGATACAATTTTTTTTTTTTTGCTTGATTTCGACACAAATTTATTAAAATATTTTTTAAATTAAAAAATATATCTTTTAAGCAATTATGGAGCAAAAATAATACGTAACGTAAAGAGGAAACATCATTGAGACCAAATAACTCGAGGAGAACATAGAAAAAAATCGTTTCATTTGGAACTAAAACGATTATTATCGTTCTAAGTTCCAAGCGAAACTAGTTCCAGATCCCAGACAAGCTGGAGCCGATGCATTTTTATTATACTTTTTACTTGGTTGTAATTAAAATATTAACCCAATGAAAATAATTAAAAGATTTTAATATTATTATAAATGTTTGTATTTTTTTTTTTTTTTTTCGTATCGTCAGAGAAGAGTGAAACTAAAAAAACGGAACTTATTGAGAAAGGAACCTGGACACAGGAAAATTTGAAGTAAAAGAGAAACGGTTGCTTTGGAACGGAAACTGAAAAGTTCCAAGACGTTCCAAAAATAACTTGTTCTTGGAACTAGTTATTGGTATGGAACGAAACGTTGTAACTCGTTCCACTCATCGAATCGTTCTTCTCATCCCTAGAGGTATTTTAGGGCTATTGTAAAACTTGTGAGACTTTTTTTGCCCAACTGAACCCGAGCTACAATATACGAAGAGGAAACGAGCCGTGATTAACAACCTCGCAGGAGCTCGCCCCTAAAGCATTTTTTCACTTATAAGTCTTACGTTCTCTCGGATATCCTATATAATAATATTATATATAATAACTCGACATCAACCCTATTATACAAATCGTCTTGTTAGCCTTTATGCACTTGCGCCTTTACGCGAAAAAACAAATAACTTGCTAACCCTTTTAAAACAAAAAGGACAAGTGGGGAGTGAGAGGGTTGCCTTTAGTGCTTCCCGTAGCAATTATACAGGGATTGATCCGAGCGTATTTCCTCTTGAAGCTTGTCGGCTGCCAAGTGCCGCGATGATTTGCAATGGGAGGGGTCGGCGGGGAAGCGGATCCGAGGTAACAAGCATTAACAACGGAGCCCTCTCTCCGACCTATCGAGCTTTGTTATGTCGACAATTGGCGGCCAAAAGTCCCATTGTAAAGCTCTGTTCGGGGTGCGAAATCCTTGTTTCGATCGAATCAAGTGTTCATTAAACAGGTTTACACAAAACAAGAGCGGTCTTATTAAGTCGACTCGCTTCGCTAGCGAGAGGTACCTATACGATTGCCCAGGGGTTTATGACATCTACAATAAGGCCTAGTTTCCCCAAGTAGATTACTCGAGTTTAACTACCTAGGGATGATCCAGTTACACCGAGGCTCCCCCTCGTTCGTCCCGACTTGCTTATAATTACTGAGGTAACTCTAACGGAAGGACGGTCGCTCCGCACTAACATCTAAATTACGCCTGTAATCATCTAGTGTTATTGTCTCTACTCACCAGTGTAATTAGAATTCCAGTCTTCATTTTCAGCACCGTCAAATCTACAAATCTCCCTATTACAAGAACCAATTCAACACTATGTTTGGACTGGGAATCTCAATAATAAGAAATCTCAACACATCATCTCGATCTATGTTATCATTGACAACTGTCGTGTAAAACTCTCTTAATATGGGTGTAATATGTTTAATACCTGCAATTTATAGGATAAGTATGACATCAAAGAAATGTTTAACAAAAAATAGGTTGAAATTGTTGTTCCGGTCCTACAGTACACGTCACATGTCTAAGAGAGCTAAAATAATACTTTTAAAAGTCAAAGCGGGCAGGTTTTCTTAATATTCGTTATATGATTTTTCCCTATAAGTGGTTTTTGTGTTTTTTTCACGCTTGTTAAAATTAACTTTTGTAAACATTTTTTTCATACAAGACTTGCTTGATCTCTTTATAGTGTTTATAAAGTAATATATACCCCATACAACATTAAACAAAAAAATAATTTTAATTAATGAAATCTCAGGTTCATTTTAACCATAGACGAGGACAAAAGGTAAAAAACAAACTTAAAGATAAGAACACTTGATTATGAAGAGAATCTCTTTTCACCAAGCTGAAAGATACCGACTTTGAAGTCATTCTTACGGACGAGAAAAGAATAAATGTAATCATCGACCACAATAACGGATTCATTCACTTCGCAGAGACACGCCATCCAAACCAATTATACTTTACATTTATAATTGTTTTAATTTTTGTTCCCTTCTGCGGTGGGATGCAGCGTCGGGGAGGGTTTTTTATCGTGCAACAATAATTCAGATTGAAGTGCCTCCAGCCACTCTTACCGACACGTGGCGCTCAAAGGAGCATCCCCGGTCCGGGCAATAGTCCGTAACAAAACAATCCCAAAATCCCACTCTGCCAAACTCTTCAAACCCGACTTGTTATTTTTGTATATAGTTTACAATAACTAACAATGATTTCGATGTAATACAATAAAGCGAGGTTTACAAGTCAAACGAATGCTTTTCATAAATCACAAAGATGAGCAATCTCGTTCGCCTTTTTTCCACGAGCATGCACTTAAACTATGAATGGACACGTGAACCATTGGTAATTATTCTAAATGAGTGGATGAAATCGTTGTAAAAGTAGAATCGAGGGAGGACTCTTTTGATTCTTATTATTCTTAAGGTTCTTTTCTGTACCACAACACTTGTATTCTATCTCTGTTAAAATGATAAAAGAACAACGTCCTTGCTATTCTCAATACGTCGGTTCCCATAAGATCAGTGGAGCTAAGGGAGAGCAACAAAACAAAATTTTTGGGTTATGTACGCCACTAGACGTTCGTTATAATTCTTTTATGTACATGTTGATTTAATAAAGACAAATTATTAAAAAAATAAATAAATAAACGATGGAGAACAAAAATGTTTACAATTAACATATTTGGTAATAACTCAAGAGACTTACAATATACGTTGAGTTTTTATTAAGCCCTTTAATGCTGTCAGAAGGTCCGCTGAATAGTTATATTTAGGTATAACGATAACTTCAATTTAAATAATACTCAGAGAGGCAAGTTTTGCATCAACTGACCGAATCACTATGTCTATTGAAACAATCAATATATGTATATTTATTACTCGGTATGTCTAAGATTGGTTGTCAAACTAGCTTAATTCAAACCTGTCTAAGGCAGCTGATTAATTTATTCAATTCTCTTTATCTCCTGGAGTGAAGTTGGACTACAATGATAATTTCTCTGAAAAAAAAAAAAGTTGGACTATACTACTAAAAACTCCTATAACACAGGTTTGGGCCATATTGCTAATACCTCTGGCAACAAAGAGTTGGACTATACTGCTAATTTGTACGGCAACAATGGGTAGGACTATACTGCTAATACCTCCGACAACAAATACATGGTTGGACTATACTGCTAATACCTCCGACAAACAAATAGTTGGACTATACTAAGTATGTATATACTAAATGCATTGTTATACGGATTACTCAGCATTTCGTTGTTTACATTGTTTAATTTTTAACTAGCTGTGAAGTTAAATATTGTGCTTATGATAGATGAATATTTGGTGGATGTTTGTAATTGGAAGTAGTGTATTCTAAACAGAGCAAGTAAGTCGGTTCAATACTCATTATAAACGTACTTTTGTCCGAAATAGACTCCCTTAAAACCTAATTATTAGTTATCTCTGAGACGATTTGTTATGAAATCTTAACGATTTTTAACGTTAATAAAAGAAGTTTTGTTGGGTCGGAGCAGTGTTTTTCCGTCGTAAGATTGTGTTTGGGTTTATATAGATGTAGAGATAGTGAGCGTCGGGTGAAGATGTGTTTTTAGTGCGGAGGGGATGTGAGTCGACTGGCAGATAATAAGCCCGAGACGTTTGATGCCGTCTCTAAACTCAAGCCGTCCGGATTGTTTATACAATGAATAAGAAGCATTATATTCCAGAGTGGGTGAAGATTCTTTGGCCTAGTTACTCCGGCATTCTCATCTCCGAACGCATCTCTCTCCACCACATCCACTTGAGCCACTCCACAGAATATACACCGTTAAAAACTTGTATTATAATTCTCTAACATCGTCTTAAATAATTTCAAAGAAAAAAATAAACACTTACTAAATCTATATAAGTTTTAACTGTTTCAGAAGCATTTTAGTTTTTTTAATATATTTTTTCAGTAAAATTAGTATTACTAGCAGTGAATCTACTACAAACAGTTTGTCATTTAAGAATTTAAATCTGATTTAAGCAAATAAAAGTATTCTAGAAATTATAAAAAAAAATACGTGCTTTCGACTCATTTTGAAAATCGTTTCTATTAAATATTAATAATAAGATAATATAGAATTTAAATTTATATTTACTCTTATTAAAGTTCGTAAGTTACCGCGGTTACAATTATAACGTTTCAAACAATGAAGTTCTAGGTCTTCCGGTGGTGACCGTGTCTAAAAAGGTGTACGTCCCGAAGTTTCGCTTCCAATGCTAGAAGCATCTTCAGGGTGTTTATGGAGTCCTTAGTTTAAGTTCAAGGAGATGGTGAATGTTAAGTAGTTGTAGTAGTAGTCTAGTAGTTCCTACTAGAACGGGTAGGACGAACCACTTGTTCAAACCTTGCAATTAGGTCATCGCTTAGGCCCTTTTTACGCCCCGTGGTGGAGAGTTCCAGTTACTTTACACACCATACATTTGTACTCTGTACCGCCGAAGCGAGTATGGTGTGGTCATTAGTAAGCTATATAAGCGTGGGGGAAGAGTGCCCCATATGGGGTGTCCCTCGTCCTGCACCGTCCGCGATTCATTGATGCAATTCAGATTATCATGGTACGGGATCGAACCTCGAACTCGAGTTGCCTCGACTCATTGAAAGCTGAGCGAGCGCTTTAAGACGCTCGATCACCCTGGCTCCCGATGGTTAACGTTAAACATTTTTCTGATGATCGATAGTCAAAGTAATTTTATCGAATGTTTTGAGTCATATTATTGTGAATATTCAGGGAAAACAGTTTTAAAGTCTCTCAAACATAACCATTACTATTTTATTACCACTCGGACAATATCCTGCCATAACTAACAAGGAATAATAAGATTTTAGAACAAAATTACGTTATTAAATTTTTTTTTTTGATAAATAACCATTTTTATTTTGTAGATTAAAACTCAGAACTCACCTCAAGTGATACTCGATCAAATAAATATAATCGTTTGCAGAAACAACTAGAAATACGTGATGTGGAAACAGAAGTAACTTATCGATAAAGTTTTTGGGTCACTTTAGTCAAGCGTATATTTATACAAATACATTTTTATTTGTATAGCGGCGACAAAAGTCCATACGATGTAAAAGTACAAAACGAAGTAAAAGTTTGATGCTGGAAGCCGCAGCTACTGACTGTTGTCAAAGAAGAAAAATGAGTAAATTAACATGGAACGAGAAGGGAATGAGGTCGACGAGAGGACTCGAACCCGGCCGTATTTATCTGACGAGAGAGATGTATTACTTCACTACTCCACTTGTAATTCTATTCCATAAAAAAAACAGCTTAAAAAGTAGAACATAGTCGGGTTAACAACTCTAATTTATACGAAATATAACACTCGTAATAAACAAAAGTTCCGACAACAATTAAAACATTTTATCCGCTTGATTTGAAATCTCAACCTACTGGAGAACGGTAACTAGAGACCGATAAACTCACTAAATCAATATTTAAAACCGGATAAATATTACGTTATTAGTAGTTTAACTGTGCACTAGTATAAAAGCCTCGATAGTAACTGAACGCAAGGCCGTTTAATTACTTACAGGCTCGGAGAGATATCGGATGCAAATAACAGTCTTCGTGGTAGATTCTTGATAAAGAAAATATTACCGCTTTCAAAATAATCGGTAAATGTTTATTAATGGACAATGGTTGTTTCCCCTCTTCCGACAACAAGTAAACAGTAAACATTTCGTTTCATCTCCGTCTACACAGTGTAGAAAAAAAAGCTTTGATTTTAATCCGACCGAACAAACAAGAGGTCAAAGGCAAAAAGGAAATTTACAGATAAATATTGATACGGCGGAGAAAGAAAGAAGAGGGGAAGATGATGATTGTTGTTAATGAAGTTGGACGAGAAAGAAGATGAATAATGTATAATTGTGAAGGGTGGATTGATGCTGCGGTGTATATTTGTAGTTAGGTTGTCCCTTTGTCAAGCGTCGGTACGGGGCCGGAGATAGCTCCGAGGGGGAGCGACTCGCTACCAAGTATTCATTAGGGGAAACGCTCCGCTATAAGAACCGTCCTTCTTCTCGCCGCTTCTCCAATGAGCCTTTTCCGTTTGCCGTCCTTTTCTCACTTCGCCAAGCGACAAAACGGCGTTTCCCTCCCAGTCGAGAATCGCTTCGACTTCCGTCCGACCGAAATCCCGTCTTTCATAAACTTCGATATTATACGGCGACGAGTGAGGAAAAAAACCTTGTTTTTTTTTTGTTTTTTTCACGGACTACAAATGTAAAAAGTACGAGGACAAAAAAATGGGCGAAAAGAATGTGTAATCCATTAGAGAAGGTCTTGTTAAGTTAAACGAAGTCGTTGAATCGGTCGAGGATCAGCAAGTTCTTGTTCCCTATACGTACTACGGTAGACGGATTTGCATCTTTTCTACCTGTTTATTTTATTTTTTACACTCGGTTTGAACGGTTCGTGGCACTATTGGATTTATACCTTTGTCCGACACGATCCTTGTCGTCCAACATATGTAAATGTAATTACTTAAAAAAAAGGGTAACTTGTTTAGAGGAGATTGAAAACAAATAGAAATATACTCGGAGGAAGGTGTGGTAGCAGCAGAATTTCTTTTAGTATTACATTCAATTACTGTAAACATTTTGGAAAAAAAACGATCTCTACATCCGACCACAAACTTTTTTCTTGTCCAGATAACTCAAGAGGTCAATGATAACATTAAAATAATTGACATTCTAAGCTCGAAATTAACTTCGAAACAGACGTATCACCACTAAGCAACCATATGCTCATATTCGATGAAATAATAGATATAAATAATTTGATAAAATAGATACATTTAGAAAACCCAATAGATACAAATTGATTGATAAACCTAAAACACATGTTTATTCGTTTTGTAAGTAGAAGTTAAGTAGCTTTGACGAGAAACCAAAATAGAATTAAAACCTGACCTATAAGTTAAAAATAATATGATACTATAATTCAATTCCAAAGAAGTCATCAGACAACTTATGTTCGGCAGTAAGTGGTCGATGTTTTGTCCATGTACTTTGGGACAAAGGACGACCACAATTCTGGTTTTATAAGGGAAGTAACAGTCTAAAGAAGAACATTCCGTACACCTTCTTTAGATTGTTACTTCCTTCTGGTTTTTATAAGTATAAGGGGAGTAACAGTCTAAAGAAGAACATTCCGTACACCTTCTTTAGATTGTTACTTCCATCTTGTTTTTTTTAAAAAAGGCAGTAACAATCTAAAGAAGTGCCGAAAGATTATAGCTCTTAAAGCGTTTTTTTGCTGTCGGACTTAAGTCAAAAGGATTTTATATAAGGAGCTAAGTTCGCACGAACATAATTATGTTAAGAAACATGAAAGTAATTACCTTATTTTTAAAAAAAAAATAAAATCCTACATCAACTTATAGTAAAAGGGGAGATATAAGGAACAAAGAAGAGCAACGTAGATAATGTAATTAGTCAATTATAAATCATTAAAGGGAAACCAACAGGACAACATGTGGACTAGAAAAACAAAACGCTTGCTTAATAAATTATACGTGGATGATAGGCATATGAGCCATAATTTAATGTTTCTTAAACAATGTAGCTATTCAGCGTATGGAAACACATAATGAACGGAGGAACATTCACGCTTTGTAGAAACTAACTCGTCTATTTGCATTTTAAAAATCTTTTTATTGAACATCAATGTTTCCACTTGTTACAGAGGGCTAAAAAAAGTACATTAGTTATTTGAAGCCGAATTTTGATAATGTTAACATCGGCAATATTTTAAGTTGGATTGCCTGAAAGGTAAAACACATGTTTGACACTATATTATGACTTATGACTTATGACTTATGACTTTATGACCAATGACAACTTTAGTCCAAATTCCGAGATGGTTCTGATGACAGTTCGAATACCAGAGTCGTAAGGCATGTTTGGCACTTCTTTAGATTGCTACTCCCCTCTTCCCTTATAAAAAAATGTAGGGAGTAACAATCTAACGAAGGTGTACTGAATGTTCCTCTTTAGACTGTTACTCCCCTTATAAAAACAGAAGTGTGATCTTAATTTGTCCAAAAGTACATTGGTCTAAATATCCCTTTTTCACTATAGTTATTTAGTAAAAGTCATAGGGGAGTAACAGTCAAAAGAAGTACCGCATGTTTTAAATTGATAATCACATAAGGTAGATGTGTAAAGTGCCCGGATACTTTTCTTTTAATAATAATGTTTAATAGATCTTAAAAATTTTAATAAATTAGTTAAAATATTTAATGCGAAGGATTAATAAAAAGAAAAACTCTTTAATTTAAATATTGCATAGTTTCTTTGTAATGCATAAGAGGGAAGAAGCGAAATATAACAGCTATTAGCTATATCAAAGAAAATACAAAAGTAGGAAAGGTTCCAGAGAGATAAGACGAAATATCGCAGCATTCGCGGTTTCATTTCATCTTTTTTAGCTTCCGATGTTGTTGTTTCTCTTAAAAAAACATAGCTAAGAGATGCGGCAACGGGATTACTGCATTTTCAAAAAGCCCATCGACTGCAAATAAAAAACCGAATTCCTCTTGCATCCCATCAGATAAAGATCCTTCTAACCGGGACAATAATAAACGGAAAAAGAAAAAAAAAATAATGTATAAGAAATCCGTGTCAGTTCACCGGTACTAAAATACATAGTAAAAAGCCTTGGCATTTAGACTATAGTACCTTGGCGATATTCTAACGATTCTCCAGGACAAAAACTATAAAAACAACGTATATATGCATAAAGATTCCACACAATAATGATGTTATTGACGTTATACCGACTTCAACAAGCATTTCTATAAACAGAAAAAAACTTGGTATTTTCTCTTTTTTCTGGTTTTTAATAAAATAAATAATATACGTGTATTTTATTTTAAAAAAGAAATATAAGTAAATAAAAAATAGAAATACTTGAATATCCTCAGACTTTTTTTTATGTTATAACAGTAAATATTTCAACATTTAATTACTCGTGTAATTATTTTACATAAAGAATGGAACACGATGGAGTTTTTTTAAAAAAAAAAAAACAAAAAAAAAACATACTTTTTAATTGAATAAGGAGAAATAAGTAGAAATCGTATTCTAATTCCAAATGCACCATAATTTTAAGTGCCGACAAAAGAGGATTTAAAACAAATTAGTGAATTACAAACTTTTCCTACAAAAACTATTTTTCGAACTAAAGAAAATGAGAACACTTGATAGAATAAAACACTTTGGTGTAATAAAAATAAAAGTAAACTAATTTTTTAAACATCCTGTTTTTCTTGATTGCATATCTTCTTTTTTAGATATAATCAGTTGATATTTACTGTCAGAAGCTTCTGAATAACTCTCGAATAAACTGATCAAGTAACTTACAACTTGCTCATACTTTTTTTAACCCTATACGATTATACTTAATATCACTTTCGGTTACTTTAAATGTTTGTTATCGGTGAGATAAAGTCAGTATTACCTCATAACATACATATTCACGTATTTTAAAGCTAATAAGTGACTTTTGTGCGGATATATTTAATATAACATTTACCTATTACTGATTTAAAAAAAAGAAAATGTATTAAATTTAAAATTGACTGTCATATTAAGTGTTTTTGGTCCTTTGGGCCGGATAATTTTATTAATATTTATTCATTTCTTTTTATTTAAATATATACATTGTAAATTAGTTTTAATTCTTAACTTCTTTCAATAAAGGAAACAAAAAATCTTATATATTATTATTATAATAATATAATATGTATCTTTTCATCGTTTATCATAATTCAAATATTAAACATTGTCATTGCTATTAAAAGTTACAAATAAATAATGTCAACATGACTTCGTGTCACTCTTCTTTCAAAACTATAAATACCTCTTTTCCGTTCCTTCTTACGCTTATTTATTTATTATTATCAGTTAAAGAATTATATTTATTTAGAATCCTTATTTCTTTTCTGACGAGACCTAAATGGAATTGTAACAATGTTGAAAATATAGGTGAATAGAAGAAAGAATTGAAGATGACAGGAGGTTTGATTGATGATGTTTGTTTGAACATTATGGAAAGGATCATGAACAATTCTCGTGTAGCCAAGGTTCGTGGACGAGAGACAAAAGATTCCTTTGGTATGAGACAAAGTAACACAATTGTGTCTTGATGTTTTGTTACGATTCCTTTTGAAAGTTAGGACTACAGTAATCCTATAACTACTTCATACCTACATCTGTCATTTAGAGGTACTCCTAAGGTCTACTTGTTTTGTCTTCAAATACTTCCTATTCTAATCTTTTGACAACTACCTTCACGTAAGGTTTTTTTGTCTAATCTGTTTCATTAATTTCCCGCTGTGGTGACAGTGGTTATTATCAGATAAATACCTTCTTTTTTTACTCCAATGTACAACTTTCTGATGTATACTTAGCAAACTATGTATTTAGAGAATATATTATGTTGTCGTGCATTAGAAGCAAAGAAGATGAAATATAAGAAAATATCGTTATTATACCATTATTTAAGTTTGAAGCTAATTAGATGATGTTATATACGTACTTCCCGTTAAACATCAGCCGTAAAGATACAAGTGATTTTTGTATTTTTTGTTAAATCAACATTTGGTTGCTGTGTATAATACATTAAATTAAGTAATCAGATAAAAAAAATAAACATTCTTAGCAAACTTAGTACTCGGAAGTTTAGAAAATTGTCAAAATCATTTTAGAGAAAAATAATATTTTCGCCAAATGGCAACTTGGCGAACCCAATAATAGAAGTTTTCTATTATTGGGTCATTTAGGGTAAATTTATAGAAGTCAACTCATTACTTTGATGTATGCCTAATCTTGAGAAGATTTGATCACATTTACCGAACTAAGTTGGTATCGTCAATTGTTAAATTGTATCAATTAGCATTTTAATGTTAATGTTGAGATTCTTGATCATGTTTATAGCCAGTATATTTACCCTTAACGACCCAACAAAATAGAAGAAAGGTTTGAATTAATAGGGACAACTACAAACACATCACGAATTTAAATCAGCAGCTCAATGAAGCTAAGAGAAAGAAAGATGAAGAAAAAAAACATTATCAAGAACCTCAAAATTAACATAAAAAAGCTAATTGATATAATTTAAAAATTGAGGAAACCAACTTGGTCAAGTAAATGTGCCTGAATCTTCTCAAGATTAGGCATGATTACGTCCCGGTGGGGGACGAAATATAGCCAGTACAATAAAGGAATGAGTTGAATTCTGTAAATTTACCCTAAAAGCCTAGTTCACACATGGCAAGTAATTTAGTCGAGTGGCGAGTAGATTAGTTTAGCAACTCACCAAAAATCGTTCGCACTTGCACTTTACTAAACTGTCCCTGTCCAGTATATTAGTAGCTAGTGTATTTGCAAGATGGACAGGCAACGCAAAAAAAAATTTAGCTATAATGCTTATTGCAATGTCTATTTTAGAAGAAGTTAAAGAAGAAATTAGTAAGTCAAAAGCAAAATTATTTATATTTATGTTTTAAATAGTTATTATTTAAATTATTATAATTATATTTATGTTTATAAAGCGGGGATTTAAAGTTCCACAGGCACTCATGTTGTAAGTAGTTTGCATCAAACTTCAAAGTTGTATCTTCATTCCAACGAGACATGTTTGTGTTACTGCAGTTATGAACTAATGAATTAAACTAATTTTATAGGTTCGCACTTTTTTAAAGGATAGTATGCGGGGTGGGTGGGGGCTTTACTCGCCCGAAAAAAATAGAATGAAATTAATTGAGTATTTAGTCAAAGTCAAGTAGTTTAGTAACTGACTAAATTACTGACTAGAATGTTGCCGTTTGGACACGTTTAGTTACTAACCTACTTGCTACTCGACTAAATTACTTGCCAAGTGCGAACAAGGCTTAAATGACCCAACAAAAGAAAAAAAAATATTGAATATATTGCGACAACTACAAACAACTCAAGAAGTGTTATTTTTTTTATAAGAATGAACGCTGAAGATTCCACCAGAATTTGCGAAGCGAATCAGATTAGAAGTGCTATTACAATTTTTAATTCAATCGAATTGCTCATCATATTATGCTCAAGTACAAAATTTAGATGTTACAATAAGAACAGCAGAGGAAGAAGGAAGTTTTCGTGAGGGGAGTTAAGTTTTTTATAAGCTTTAACGTTTCCTAGTTTCAAATGCCAAGTTGAAGAAAAGGGAACAAAAGAAGGCGGAGGGAGAAGGTGAGTGATGAGCTAGGAAGGTAGGGTTTGTCAAGGAGCTGTAGCTCGGTTAGCCTATGAACATGAGTGCACATGTGGTTGTGGCTCTAGCCCTGCTAATGGTAACCACATGTCCACCCCAGTTCTTTTCAAAGCTTCGCTCACATCCTCGCTTGCACACCTTGGATAAAGTGCACAATATCTTCTCTCATCTGTCCAACCCTCGCGACACGTTCAAAGCCGTTTTATCCGCCCCTCCCCCTATTGTCGATTCGCTTATCTTCATTCAATATCCCTTCGACATATGACGAAAGTCTAAAAGCTCTTTGAGATAGAGCTACTGATGCAATTGATTCGTCGTAGTACTACCTATCTGGTAGATAACATCGGATCCGCTTAAGATCGAACATTGCTCTTTGTGCTAAGTATAAAAATCCATGATTGTCAAGACTCTAAAAAAATTTTGGCCTACAACAATGCTAATAAATATCATATAACAAATCTAGATAATGTGAAAATAAAAATGTAATTAAGTTATAATGATTGTAACCATTTTTTCGTACACAAATAACTATTTATTCGTACACAAATAACCATTTATTCGTATACAAATAACCATTTATTCGTACACAAATAACCATTTATTCGTACACAAATAACAATTTATTCGTACACAAATAACCATTTATTCGAACATAAATAACCATTTATTCGTACACAAATAAACATATGTATTCGTACAAAAATAACCATTTACTCGTATACAATTAACCATTTATTCGTTATACAATTAACCAAATAATTTAATAATTTGTATAAAATTATAATTGGCATTAGTTCTTAGAAGGTTTATGTTCTGATCACGCCACAAGATAGATAGATAGAAAAATATTTGTATTTAAAGCAAATAAGCTTTATACAAAGGGATCACGCCACAATCTCGTGATGAACCTAAACCGGACGAAAGAAGAATACATGTCAATACGTAATATGTATTGTAAACATGATCACCTAATACAGAAAACAAAGGGGAGTAACAATCTAAAGAAGGGGCACGGAACATTGTTCTTTAGACAGTTACACGCCTTATAAAAACGGAAGTGTGATATTCCTTTGTCAAAGGAATACCCTGATGTTTGTTGTTCTAAACATACCTTTGTCTTAATAGTTATTTAGTCAAAGTCATTTATATTATAAAAACACATAGGGGAGTAATAATCTAAAGAAGTACCATTAAAACTATATAGTACAAGGTTGGGGTAGAGTGGGGCTTAACATTGAAGATGATATTATACGTCTAAACGCGATTGATAATTTTAATATAAATTTGTGGTGACAATATTGTTGCGTTAGTTTCTATTTACTTCTCTAGTCATAATTATGGAATGTTTATATCTAACAAGAACTCTTAGCTTAATCATTGGCTTTTATTTCTTATAATTCCTATTATTTTAAATTATTAGCGTGATTATTAAAATGTTCTTGTAAAATTTGTGTTTTTTCCAATTTAATATCAGTTAAATCTATCAAAACACTGATTTTTATTTGGTTCTATATTTGAATTAAATAATAAACGATTGTAAAGTTCTAATTATAAAAGCGTTGAAAAAAATTATATAAATCTGAGTCTTTTGCGATTCTAAAAGACTAAAATTGTAATGTCATCAAGATGGCCGATACAAATTGTATTTTATTTAATAAATAAATATATTAATAAATAAATAAGAAGGTATTAACAATGGATACATTTTTGCTTAGTGTAATAGTTGTCTAAATAATCTATTACGTATTCCCAGTATTCCCCTCTACAAAACGAAATAAGAATAGTAAATTAAATCATTTTCATAATATGTAAAAATGGAGGCGCGTTGGACATATTTCAGATAATTAACAAGCGGGATGGGAGGGGTTTATGAAGGGTAGATAGGGGAGAGGGTGTATTTAAAATAGCTTGGCAAGAGGTGGACAAGAGGAAGAGGGGGTTGCGATGACGATGAAAATTAGTTAGGATAGGGGCGGAGTAAGGTTATTATGGTAGGGTGCTTGCTAGTCTCTATCTACCTGCTTACCTGAGCCATATAATCCACCTTTCAACCCCTCCCCCTCCCCAAAGCTTCACTCTATTTATCACAATACATTATTACCTGCTTACCTGAGCCATATAATCCACCTTTCAACCCCTCCCCCACCCACCAGCCACACTCTATTCATCACAATACATTATTACCTTCTTACCTGAGCCATATAATCCACATTCCTCATTTTGTACTTGGGCAGTACTTTGGAAGGGTGACCGTTTTGAACTTAATTTTTTTACTATCATTTTTCAACAAGACATTTATTCATTATCGTTATTTATTTTATTTAATTATTCGAATTTTGGCGGTATTTTGACAGATGTAAACAAACTTTCATGTTTAACATGAGTATCTCACTAACTAATAATTATGTTCGCTTATTAATGGAACTTAATTAATGGAATTTCATTAGTTTATTTTTTTTATATATATATTTATTCCTTATTTTTTAACGGTTCCAACGATATGCTATACGTCAAAAACGTATTTATACTCTTAGTATTATTAACCGTCAAAGGCTCAAAATTCAAAAATTGATAACTTCAAAATGCCAATATCGAAATTAAATTTTGTAGATTTGTTTGTCATACAGAGTGGCACAAGCGTGCCAAATTTCAACTCGATCAGGATACTTGATTTTTGAAGATTTTTAATATTTTTGTTGACTCAACAATCTGGGTTCAAGATGGCGGAAAATGTTAATATTCCGGGCGGAAAAACTAGAAGTAAGGGCTGATTTTTCTGCCAAGTTTCAAATCTTAAACTAATTAACATTAAACTAATTAATGGATATAAGCCTCTTTATTGTCTGTTTTTTAAGTATTAATTATCATTATTATTATTTTGTACCGGTCGAAGAAAAAATATTGACGTTATAGGAGAGGGAGAAACACGTCAAAGGCTAATTTAGTAAACCGGTGGGTGCATTCATCTTTCAATGTTCTAGATTTGTTTAGATGGATTGACAATGACGGATTGTTCTGTTGGTTAATGATCCGAGCCTAAAGAGACTTCCAAATCCCGTTAATTGGTCCTATAGTATTGATGGCGTCGCTTTACCTAGAGCCAACATTCTAACAATAATGTGTACAACAAACATAAGTAAGGAGAAGTAAGCTTATCGGTAATTTCAGCATGGCATAGCTTTATAGACGCTCAATTACTGGGAATACATAAGCCAGTTAGATTTCTTGCAAAAACACCTCTAGAGTTAATTAATCTTGGTAATGATAAATAAAAATAAAAAAACAAAAACATAAGTGTTTATATGAATCAAAAACTGCCTTCAAATTGTAACGATTATAACTCTAGATTAGTGATAGGTTATTTGTCGGAGATTTTGTGGTTCCAATTCACAATTATGACTAGAAAGGTTAATAAAAAGTAATGCTATAATATTGTCACCGCAAGCAGTTAAATATAATGTTATACCTGACCTAAGCTTCACATCCCTTACCTTTGCACTTGTTTCATTCTATAGCCTTATACTACCCCACTTAGTATTATTATAAACGAAGTATTATTTTAAAGGCCCTCATACACGGTCAAAATGTTTGCGCAAACATTTTGACCGTGTATGGGGCTGTTTGATGTTTGCGCAAACATGATGTTTGACGTGTATGGCCTAAATTTGCCTCACATAAAATGGTTGATTGTGTATGGGGGCCTTTAGTCATAAAAGCTTCTAAAGTAAATAGGTAGCTAGAGTCTTTCACTGACTATGTTTATAATTAATATAAAATTGTGGTGATAATATTGTTGTATTACTTTTTATTAACCTCTTTAGTCGTATTTTGTTTGTTACAAATTAATTTTTATCAAGTGTATACAAACATTTAAACGCCTAAATGCAAAATTGCATGTATGTATTCAATTAGGTTATTATTCGACTACATACTCTAATTGACTTAGGAATAAGATAATGCATAAGCCGTAAGCCGATTTGAAAACGTACGATTCTAATCTCGGAGCAATCATAAACGTGGAGGTATATTTGGAACGTTAAATATAATTATTTATACTCTAAACACTAATAAAAGAAGAATTATAGAGTGAATAATATTGCATGGCTTCAAGTATAATTCAAAGGAATTAATGAAAGTTTAAATGCTTTTCACGCGACGAACATAATACAACAAGAGCGTACTTGAAAACAACTCGTCACTTTTGAAACAGCGGTAAAAAGAATTATTTATTTTTTGATATTTGTAATTACTGTTTTTGCCAGTTGTTTTATACTGTGGGATTTATTAAACAGTTAAATATAATAGAAACATTGCGTTCTTTGTCACTGTGCTAAAAGATTAAGATGGGAACGGGAAAGCAATAAGACGACCGATTATATTCGGTCCATTACGTTATGAGACAAGCCCATCTCGGGCAAAAGAACTTTTTCAAGTGGTTAGAAATGCTTAGAGGATTCTTGTGGAGGATAACGAGAGATCTGGGTATTGTGGAGGAAGATTCTATTGACGGTGAGAGTGGTGATGGGAACGGTGTCGGACTGCCGGGTACTCCGCGGCAATGACTGCCGAGTGAAGAGAAGAAAGACTGTAGTACGAGAGGGCACCGTTATTGTTCCTTAATGGTCTTTGTTAATTTTATATTTGTTTATTTAAGAGAGGCTCGCATAAGAGTTTGAAGTGGCCGAGGTAGGAGTGGTCGGAAACAATAGTAGGTAGATGGGAGAAGGGCGAGGCGACGCTTTGTGGTTAACCGGGAGACTGGGAGCCTGCTTGCTCTCCGGGGTGGCCTCATTGTCGCCGCCACGAGTGCCTCCTCCTTGTTTTGTATTTTTTTGTTGCCGACTCCGGCCCCCCTCGAGTACTTTCTTTTTAATTAATATAGACGGATCCCCGGGTTCGGAGGACCCATTTACAAGCGCGGCGGAGGAGGAGCTCCTTGTCGGGGAATAATGCGAATAAGGCGGTGAGTGCGGGAGACTCCGGCGATATCCCTATATCTCGTTAGTCACTAATCACTTCTTCCCTCCCGTCTTTTTATCTTCTCCTCCCCACCCCTTTACCTACTATAAATTATAGCCTTATAATTCCAAAAATTATTTGTCTCCGTTCCTTTTTTATATCGTTGATTACTTTAGACGCGTATACCCTACTGTGCGGATCCAAGACGACTTGTTTAGAAAATAATCAAAGGAAATAAGGAGACACGAGTCAATTTATCGTTCTCTGATTATAATTCGGTCGCGAGATGAAGCGAACTTAGTTACTTTTCACTACGCCCTGACAAAAACCACATCGTTATTCTTAGAAAGGAAGTGCGATTGTACTTCTCGTCTCCTAAGGAAACTCCTTATTAAAGGAATCGACACTTGTAAACAAATAAAAAGATAAATAACGAATAAAGGTTCCGATTCCGTGCCCCTTGCTTGAGTCTGCAGTTGCTTCCCGCGAGACAAATAAATTTTTGTCATGCTATGGACCGAGAAAATATGTCGTGTATGATGATTAACCGAAAATTAATTATAGAGTCTTGGTTGACTCCTCCTCTTCTGAACCGTAGAGTAAAAAATATGTTAAAATTAATTAATAATATTTACTATTACACAGAAAAAAATCTTTGCTGCAATCAGCATTCAGAAATTTAATGAAATCCAGCGAAGAGAAATATTGAAATATTTATGATCTAAAACGATGTGGTCAGTGAAAAATAAATGCGGTCCTATTAAACCCGACGGCTATAAATCAAGCGATATTTTGGTCAAATCTTAACAGCGGTGCTAGAAAGTGTCTGTGGTAGGCCGGATTTCATCGGATCCGCGAAGACGACTCTGTTTTCGAATTAAACCCGGTCTAAATACGTGATGTTTCCCTCCAGAACGAGGGATTCCCGACACCTGCCTAAATATGTTTTTCCTATCGAAGAAGGGGAAATTACAATAATTAGCCCGAGGCATCTCCTACCCACACGACCCGTCGCACGCGGGCCACTATGCCACCGTGGATAACTGCCAGAAGAATTATTTTTGATTATTCTTTATGGTTTTCCGGTTCCGGTCTATTTTGGCCGAGATTAAAGGTAGGCCGGTCTCGATGTCATAAAATATGGCTGAGGACAATATACCTTGCAGCAAGAATAAGTAAATATGTTCTGTTCGGATATGACCAGGTATACTACGTTCAGCAGACTTGAAAGAAAAGTAATTTCTCATTTTTGCTTATAAGGGATTAAGACAACGAGCTCAAAAACCGTTTTAAAGTAGGAAAACTTGGATTAAATAAAACAAAATCAGTAATATTTAAATTGAAACGCAATATTGGCTAAAAGCAAAACAAAACGATTTTAAACCAATATAACGATGGAGAGAAGAAGTTATTCATGCGGATCCTTAACTCGGCTCAAATTTATGACAGAGTTTTCTTTTAAAATAATAACTTACCAAAGTCCTTAAACTGTGATCCCCAAAAGTGTTGTCACAGAACCCTGGGAATATTGAAAACCTGTTCTATGTCTCTTTTGGTAGACGTGAATGATGCTTAAGTCCTAACTCAAGGCGTATGAACTAATGTATTTTGGGATTAGGTTAAGAGGAGCGAAGTGGAATTTTCAATGTTAAAAGAGGGACGAGTTTCTTTTTTTTTGTGCCTACAAAAAAACTTAAAGGGAGAACTGTTTCGAGTCGAACCTTCGGGGTCTGTTTTTCTTACAAATGGTGTATCTTTCTAATATCCACTTCCTGGCCTACATCCTAGAACAAAAATAGTCAAGGGACAAAAAATTGGGTTGTCCTTGAGTCACCGCAACGCAACCACCATAATGAATAAGAGGCTTTTATTTTAGCAAACTTCGGTCTTAAGTGTGTTAAGTGAAGGCGGCTAGAGGTGAAGGCGTACATTTTACATTTCTCAAAACCTGCTTTTTGCGATAACAAAGAAGAGGTATGTTACCATCGAGCTATAGATTTTAACCTTCGATCATATGTATTGTATTAACAAACTTTAAGTACCTATAAGGAATATCATCTCACATCTTCCCTAAATAGCTTTAAATGCTAGTAAGATATGGGGGGGGGGGGGGCTAGTGATAATGGAGTATCAAACAGGTAATTCTTCGAGTAAAGGTAACGTTTTGATCGTAATTCTTCGAGTAAAGGTAAAGTTTTGATCTCAAATCACTAGAGGTTCAACACCCGAAAGTTTTAGACCTTGAAACGAGTCGAGTTTTTTAATTGGGTTAAGCGAAGAGATCCAATGTGGATTTTGGGAGCGGAGAGCATTTGTGTCCGGATACGAAGTGAATGTCCATGAAAGAGGGATGTTTCTCGGTGTCCGAGAGGGACAGGTAGAGTGTGAGTGTGGATAGTTGCCAAGGTGTATCCAGTAGGGAGACAGGAAGTCATATGTCTCACACGCTTCTGGACCCTTCTAGGCCTTCTTAAATAGTTTCAAACACAACCTCCTTCACCCGCATTTATAAATAATTTATTATAAAAATAATCGATTCCACTACACAAACAGAAAACGCACACCGGAGCACCCAGTGTCGTTTCCACTATCTTTTAGGGCGTCTAACAGCAACTGGTTTGGTAGACACAAGCACAATCAGAATGTAACATGCATAATTTTACAAGACAACTTGAGTAAATGCTTTATAATTAATATCGACAAAATACTGAGCTCTAGATGAATTAGAAAAATTCAGATGAACGAGAATAAAGAAGTGTAACCCGTCTTCCTCACAGATATCATAAATGCTCACAGAGGAAGCGATATATGAAGTAGAGAAGAATGAAGATGATGATTCCGAAAACGCATAGGAATTTCGCCAATAGTGCATCGGCCGGGAAGAACCAATTACCTAGTCAGTCATGACTGACAAGGGGTCATTCATACCTGTTAATAGTATAATCTGCGGTCAGAACTCGAAATATAAAGAATAAAATTGAGGTTTACGATATCACCTTTAACTCGTTTTAACTTCAAAATAACCTTAACTGTAATAGGGGGACACAAAACAAAGATAAGATCAATAATGACACTATAACGAGCTCCTATTCTACAGCGATATTTTGGGAAGAACTTAACAGCGGTGCTAGAAAGTGTCTGTTGTATGCCGAATTCCATTACATCTGCCAAGACGACTTCTGTTTTCGAATTAAACCCGGTCTAAACAAGTTACGTTTCCCTCCAAAACGAGGTATTCCCGACGCACCTGTCTATATATGAAGCTTCAAGCTCAGTAACATGAATGAACAGTACCTAGATATCATTGATATAATCGAGTCGAGTAGTGTCCTGACGAAGGCGACGACTCGCCTCGGAATTATGGTTTATTGCTAAGCTAAGGCAACCACGCATTTATTCCAATAAAAATAAATGTTTGTTTTGATTTGTTGGTCTTTAAATAGGTATAATAACTTATCTGAATAGATATAATAGCTTACCTAAATTGATTTACTTAATTTTACTTTTTTAAGTAATATAAATTAAGCTGGTTATTAAGGATAACGGCTCGTTATATGTAAAGGCCCCCATACCCAATCAAACATTTCGCGCAAACCTAATGTCGGGAAAATTTAGGCAAAACACGTCAAA
Source organism: Gerris buenoi (assembly GCA_001010745.2). NCBI lineage: Eukaryota > Metazoa > Arthropoda > Insecta > Hemiptera > Gerridae > Gerris > Gerris buenoi. The sequence continues at coordinate 254,922 of KZ651341.1, forward strand.
CATTATGTTTGCGCAAACACAAAACAGCCCCATACACGGTCAAAATGTTTGCGCAAACATTTTGACTGTGTATGGGAGCCTTATAAAGCATCAGCAATTCCTTTGGAACTCTTCGGGTTTAAAGAAATTAACCAAGATTGTCAACACCAATGAATATATAGGTATTAATAATATAATTAATAATAATTTTATAAGCTTTTAGGAGCTAATTACAGCATCATTTTTATCGGTATAAGAGCACTAGCTACCTGTTTAACATCAAGGCGTCACGAAATTCTTCACGATGGATTTTTTTTCTATTTTAATTATACCACTCACTATTTTATTTCATTTAATATCTTTGAAGAACAATTATAATTTAAAAAAATTAAACATTTTAAAACATTAAAAATACCACACCTTATAAAAAGTTATTTAATAATATAAGCATAAATGTTTTGTAATTAATAATTTATGAATAACAAATTGATAGTTCAACTAGTTTCGATTAATTAATTAGGACAATGTCATCACTTGTTAAAGCAACAAATTTTATACTTGTAATTTGTCTATACTATACTTACATTTCTACTCTAAATTTTAGAACCAAAATCTAAATATATATAGGTAAGTATATCAAAAATAAGAAAAAGAAAGAGATTAAAAACACTTAAGGAAATATTTAGTTATTACTTTAACACTATCTAGGCCAATATTTCATATAAGTGTCAGCTGCAGTTTTAAAAACCGTCAACAGCAGAATCTGGATTTTTTTTTAACTACCGTCATAATTTGATTTCGAAAAAATATGACAGGTGTTTTAGCACACATTAAAACAGCCCCATACACGGTCAAAATGTTTGCGCAAACATTTTGACCGTGTATGGGGCTGTTTGATGTTTGCGCAAACATGATGTTTGACGTGTATGGCCTAAATTTGCCTGACATCAGGTTTGCGCAAAATTTTTGATTGAGTGGCTTTAGGATCACACACAAGAGCTCTTAATTTGACTCGATTGCTAACTGAATCCTAAAAGACTACCCCAGAATTTTTTTTTTTTTTTTTTTTTTTTTTTTTTTTTTTTTTTTTTTTTTTTTTTTTTTTNAAAAAAAAAAAAAAAAAAAAAAAAAAAAAAAAAAAAAAAAAAAAAAAAAAAAAAAAAAATTGAATTAGTTTCAAAAGAAACGTGGAAACTGTAAAATTCGTATTTAAAATAAATCTACGTAATCGCTTATTTTATAAATTTATTTAAATTCTCTCTTATTATAGAATAAAGGTAAAAAGAAGTTACTTTATAACTAATGATTTAAGTTATTCTCTAGTTTCTTTTAACCTATTTCCATATTGATATTAATTTCGACTTTAATGGCGCAGTTAAATGCACTTCTTTAAAAAAAAAACTATTTTGCATTAATCATCCCGGAATCTTTTTTTATAAGGGTACTTCGCACAAAAGCTATCGACAAAAGGAACAAACGAATTTAAGTTCCTTTAACTTGTAATTTTTTAGCGAGTTTAGAATAAAATTTAATTATACTTCGAATGGGGAACTTTTTATTTATAATTCCGTTGATAGAAATTTTTAGTAACAGGGGTAGTTAAAAAAAAAATAAAAAAAACGATCAGAGACAACTCAGACAAAATTTCTCATATAGAGTTTATAATTACTAAGCCCAGTGTTTTCCGTTTATTAGTTTTCGTGTATTCGTAGGTACATTTAATTATTATTGAACATTTCATCAATATTTATCATAGAAATAACTTCTCCTCGGCGGGGAATCGAACCCTCTCTCTGTCCGCGTTTAAAGCTATTTTCTCAGGAACTAGATTTTTCCCGGGAAAATGGCTTAAATGGTTGGATTATTTTTAATTGGACTCCATTTTAGATTTTTTTTTTTTAATCGAAATCGGCTTCGGTTATAATTTTTCATTTTTCACTTTTTTCAGAGTTTTGGAGGGTAGTGCCCCTAAAATTGGAGCTAAAATTAATTTCTTGATTTCACCTCAGGGTATGATTTTTCTAAACATGTGAGTCAAATTTCGTCAAAATCGGCTTATTAGTTTAGGCTCCAGGCATCTGCCCAGACAGACAGGCATTTTTTTAAAAATCACTTTTTTTGGACTCAGGGAACCTCCAAACGATTAAATCCATCAAACTATCAAAATTGAATATGCACCTCATCACAATACTTTCTCTTTTTATGAGAAAGTTAAAAATCAGATTTATGAAATACCTATTATAATAATAAATTATGAATTTAACTCTTAACTTATTCGATTAGTTTTAAATCACATTGACGTTTTATTTATAAAAAAAAAAAATAATAATAATGTTATGTTATGACTCATTTAAGCAGAAGAACGGTGGGAATTTTACATTTTTCAATATGATTACTCAAGTGGCATTGACTGTCAGTGATTAATTAGTCTGTTATCTCAACATTTTTGAGTGGATAACGTATTTTTTTCCCCCCTTTTTATTGTGTTTATTATTATAGGCTTTAGCTTATAATCTACTATGTTTATTTTTTTTATATTTTTTTTTATAGATATATAAAATTCATTTTTAAA
>KZ651341.1:259691-273428 GCA_001010745.2 Gerris buenoi
AAAAAGAAAATAAAAAGTACAAAAAAGAATTTCGCATTTAGATTCTAAGCTTATACAACAGGTTGATATTAAAAGAACTGCAAATTCATCCAACAAAGAAAGCATTATAGAATTCTGGTTAAAGTAAAAATAAAAAAAGTATTTGTATTTTCAATTTGATACATTTTAGAGAATGACACGTACTCTGGCTTACATCTTATCATGTCATTCATTATAAAATAAAGAATAAATAAAAAAGAGAAATAAATAATATTTATATAAAAATGGAGAGAGAAAAACTTTGGGGGTGATATTTAAAAATATATTTTCCTATGAGCCATTTCATTTAAAATAGGAAAAAAAATGTTGATATAATCCACATAAATACCAAATTCATTTTTTCTCCATATCTTCTTTAAATTAATTTGTTCACCAATGTAAATTAAACAATATGACAGCATAAATGATTATAATAGACTTTTTTTGACTTAAAAATTGCGTAGTGATAAAATAAGTTTATCAATACTAATAATATAAATTTTGACTTATAATATGTCATTAAATTTCCTAGTTTGAAATACAAAATAATCGAAGCAATGAAAGATCTTAGGGTAAATGTTTAAACACATCCTTAAAGGCCCCCATACACGGTCAAAATGATTGCGCAAACATTTTGACCGTGTATGGGACTGTTTGATGTTTGCGCAAACATGATGTTTGGCGTGTATGGCCTAAATTTGCCTGACATCAGGTTTGCGCAAACATTTTGACCGTGTATGGGGGCCTTTAGATGTGTCAAAGTCTCTATGTTACCTTTGATATCTAAATGGAAGTTGTGTTAAAAGTCTCAAATTTTAATTTATATCAAAAGTAGATTTCGTTGAAGACTCTAAAATACCTTTAATGTCAATAGAATGTGTATTAAAAGTCTGCATAATAATTTAATATCTACAATAGATTCAGAAAAATACTCGAAAATTCCATTAATATCTATAGAATTCGTGTTAAATGACTCAATATCTACAATACATTTAGTAGAAGAATCTAAAATTTAATACGTATAGATTTTTTGTTAATAGTCTCAAAGATAATTTAATATCTACAGTAGATTCAGTAGATGACTCTAAAATACATTTAATATCTATAGTAGTTGAGTTAAAAGTCTCAAATATAATTCAATATCTACAGTAGATTCAGTAGATGATTCTGAAATTCCTTTAATTGTTAATATCTTCAGTAGATTCACATACTTTTAGTTACTATACCAGACTTTTTAGACGTCTTCTAGAATCTAGAACCTTTTAATTTATTTAACAGGTGTATTAAAAGCTTAGTGTAAATTGGATAGAGAATTTTAGGTCTTTTGATATATTATGTATGTATTATATGGTCTGATAAATTTATTTCATTATTGTTATTAATACGAGTGAATATTATTTTTAATTTACGTTCTCCAAAAGGGTTTAATTAACTTCTTCAAACAAACACTAGTCTGGGTATTTTTCTGTTTATTAAGGAACTAATCGTAAATAGAATTATTTTGTCAGGAAATTTAATAACAGTTTACGATTACGAGTGGTTTGTAAAGTTAAAGTTTTAATGGTCACTTAAAAGAAAAAAAAAATATATAAGTTATAAATGACGAAATAAAAACTATGAAATAGTATTTAAGCTGTCTCTATGTATACCGAGGTGCTCAGATACTTATAAAATGAAAAAAAAAAAAAAAAAAAAAAANACTAAGTCACAAGAGTGGTATTAACTTATATATTTATATATAACGTATACGTATATTTAGGTTTATTCATGATATATAGGTATTTTTAAGAGAAATGTTGAATTGAGTAAAGTGCTTGGTTTTTGTAGGTATGCATTTTTTTTTTTAAAAAATGAAATAAATATTATTATATATACTCCGAAGTTGTGATACTTTTGTTTTCTTAAATTTGCTATTGTTTTTGCCCACTACGAAATTTTATTTACCGTAATAACGCGATTGTATTTTCTGAGTAGATATTCTTGGAAAGTTTCATCGCGTCTAATGAGATTTTGATAATCTATTCCCACTAGTGAATCAAACAGAACTAAGATAGGCACTTCTTTAGATTGTTACTCCTCTTATATATAAATAAGGATCTTCTACAGATAGGGACCTTCTAAAGAAGGTGTACGGAATGTTTCATTTTTAGACTGTTGATCCCCTTATAAAAACAGAAGTGTGATATTCCTTTGTCAAGCACATCGACTAAACATCCCTTTGCCTTAATAGTTATTTAGTCAGTCATATATTCTAAAAAAAACTTTGGGAGTAACAATCTAAAGAAATACCCTAAGACACATGCTACAGGGACATATACTATAGTACTTAACCGTAATAAATAAACAAATAAAGAAGGTAAATGGAGGAAGGGTTAGGTTACGTGGAATTCGTTAAATTCTGATATTAATACTTCGCATACATCAATGGAATCATTTTTTTTACAAGTTCCTAAAAGGGCTATTTTTCAACAACTTGAAAGGTAGAATTGAATACAGCGGGAAGAACTTTAAATACCCTAAACTAAAAATAACAAAAATATTAATATGAACCATCCTTTTACTTGCCCCTCCACAATTGTAAATTTAAGTTAATTGTTAAATTACTGGTAGAACACAATAATACATTTAACTTTCTGTGATCATCAAAGAACTAATATTAATATTTATTAATCAGAAAAATTAACACACGTTCTCGAGGGCTTTAACAACGAATGTACAGGTTTACGATTGTAAACAAAAAGGTCGTGGAAGTTCAAACGTCAAAGGAAAGTTCTTCTTTAGATTGTTACTCCCCTATGATTTCTTAAAATGTAAATGACTTTGACTAAATAACAATTAAGACAAAGGGGGGGTTTAGTCCAATGTACTTTGGGACAAAGGAATATCAAACTTCTGTTTCTTATAAGGAGAATAAAAGTCTACAGAAGTGCCCAAAGGGATTTAAACGTAAAATAGAGACCATACTTCGATAGGTGATTTCGTTTATTTACTTATCACTGAGCTATTATTGTGCAAATTAATTTTAAAAAATTATTCTTTTGAGCAAAAGAAAAACCGAACATTTGTGACAAGAGCAAACAAAATTTGATTGAAATTGATCAAGTGCTTTGATTGAAATGTTGTAAGAATTCAGGTTGATGTAAAAGTTTGTAATTATTTTTTTTTTTAAATTTAATTTATTATTTATCTTTTACGTCCCAATCATTACCACGACAATTGATAATATGATAGGTAATCAAATAAATATCGGTGTTTATCATAAGTATGAAAAAAAAGTTTCACCTCTCTTGGATTTGAACTCAACAGGTATGGCAATGATTAGAACTTACAAGTATGCTAGCCAGTCTATTACACTAATATACCCTGGAGAATAGTACACTAATATACCTTGGAGAATCGTATACCGACTAATATGCCCTGGAGAATCGTACACTAATATAACTTGGAGAATCGTATACCGACTAATATACCCTGGATAATTGTACGCTAATATACCCAGGAGAATCGTACACTAATACACCTTGGAGAATCGTATACTAATATACCCCGGAGAATTGTATACTGGTATACCTTGGAGAATCCTATACTAATATACCCTGGAGAATCGTTAATTTTTGAAAAAAGATATTGATAAAAACCTATAGAGTAAAATTATAATTTATACCTTTTTACCTTTAATAATACCTAATACCTTATCGAAATTTATAAACTGCGGGTTTATTAGTGCGTGCTATGCACTCCAATTAACTTATTTAAGGAGTCAGATAGTTTCGACTAAAGTTGGCTCAAAAATAGCTACATTGCCTATTTCTTTAATTTATCAATTTAGTTGATTTACCAACGAAAGAATTTTAAAATATATAATTTTATTAATTAAATAGTGAGTGTAGCTAGAATCGCTCATAATAAATATAAATTTATAAGAGTATAAAATAACAATTTTAAGAAAAAATTATAACAAGTCTAATGCAAGATATACAGACGTATTATCCAGGTACATAAGAAGTCTATACATTATTTTTATTTGTGATAGCCGGTTGTAGTACCCTTTTATTTCTAATTAACGTATAAAGATGGATCCTCTTGAGGGTGAATAATTTCAAAAAGTTTCTTAAATAGCTCCTATTTAAGTAACTTTTTGAAATTCTTCACCCTTAAGAGTATCTACCTATATACGTTAATTGTGTTTAATGTTTGAAGATAAACTGATAATTTGTGAACTGATGAATTCTATCGTTTTGGTATATAAGAAGTCTAATACATATCGTTTAATGTTTGAAGATAAATTGATTAGTTGTTATCATCAAGGTACATAAGAAGTCTTATACATTATGCTTAGTGTTTGAAGAATAACTGATCTTATATGTGAACTGGTCAATTGTATAAACTAAATAAAGATAAACTGGTCATTTTTGCGTTTTGTGTTTCATTAATTATTAAAGCGTTAGTTATATTTTAAGGGATAGAAGTATACTTTTGCTAAATTTTTGTCATTTGATTAAAGATTCATTTAGTTTCTTTTTGTTTTAATTGTTATGTAAGTAATGATTCTACAGTAAAATAAAAATAAAGAAAAGAAAAAACTAAATTTAAATATTTAAATAAATAAATGAACTCACAAGACGGAAGAAGTCCATCTACATCCTTAGTCCATGGAGAAACGTTCTGTAACAATGCAACAAGTATTTTATGAATGGCTTCTCTCCACTAAGAGAGAGGGAGTGAGTGAGTAGGGGAAAATAAGAATGGAAGTTTTATATATAGACAGAGTGAGATGGGTACACAAAAACCCCGAAAAAAAGAGAGAGGGGAGGCTATATGGTTTATTTATACAGGCGTAGGAGACTTCGGGGATCTGGGCAGAGCCATACAATGAAGATCCCTTGAAACAAAGACAACCCGTACATACAGGCCATACAAAGCGACGCACAAAAAAACAACATCATAAGATAAAAACACTGTTATGAGCGTACTTCCCCCCCACACACAAACAATGACTTAATACTCCATGTTTGAGTAACTATTAAAAAGAAACAAACTTTTAACATAGATTAAAAACATATCCTCTGACATAAAAATGAAAGTTTGTCACGCAAAAAACGACATTGAAAATGTTAAGCTAGTACCAGGAAGTTAGTATCTAACAGGAGCTTGATTAGTTTTCATTTAGTACTATATATTTCCGATAGGTGCGCTGAATTAAATAGTTTAAATATAGTAAGTGCCGGGAAGTTATAATCTAAAAGGAGCTCAAAAGTTAATTTCCGATAGGTGCGCTAGAATTAAATATTTTAAATATAGTAGGTACCAGGAATGTAGAATCTAACAGGAGCTTGATTAGTTTTCATTTAGTACTATATATTTCCGATAGGTGCGCTGAATTAAATATTTCAGGTATATTATAGGTACAAGGAAGTTAGAATCTAACAGGAGCTAGGTGAGTTTTCATTCAATATACCTACTATATTTTTTTCTGATAGGTGCGCTAATATAAATATTTTAAACATAGTAGGTATCCGGAATTTAGAATCAAACTGAAGCATGGCCAGTTTTCATTAGTCCTTTATTTTTCCGATAGGTGCGCTGATATAAATATTTTAAACATAGTTGATACCAGGAAGTTAAAATCTAACAGGAGCTTGGTCAATTTTCATTTAGTACGATATTATTTCCAATAGGTCCACTGAATTAAATCTTTTAAATATAGTAGGTACCAGGGATGTAGAATCTAACAGGAGCTTAATAATTAGTTTCACGTATAGTTCTATATTTCGCTACAAGTGCAAGTGAAGTCAGTCAAAGGAATGCGCTAGTGTTGTTGTTTTTTGTCATGTATAAGCTATCATTTAATTTTGTTTTGATTATTGAATAAATGAGTTAGTTTAATGAATGCAATTATTTAAAAATAGACTAATTAATAACTATTTTTAATTAATATTGAATTAATAAATGTCTATAATTGGAGTCAATGCTCAAAAATCATTATGATTCAATGTTTTTCCATTAAAATGGAGAAATTTACCAATTTCATTTTTTTTTTTAAATTATTAATTTTATTAATATTAATTTAAAAGGTTCCTTTTACTCGGTGATAGACTTGCTATTGTTAAAACAGTAATCCTATAAAAGTATTAAAAAAAAATAAAATAAAATAATAAAAAAATAATACTATTTGAGAAACAGTTTATTTCAAGACATGGGGAGGAATACAACATAAAAACGAAGCCACACACGAGAAATACGAAGCAATAAAATAAAGCTGCGGGTAAAATAAAGCTTGTATAATATAATTAAAAAGAAAAAAACCAAAGGTTCAAGAAAACATTAAACCCTGTAAAACCTAAGTTGTACATCCATATGTATTTTTTTACATTTTTAATTGTAGTCTTATAGTATCTTATTTTAATTGTTTTTTAAATTAACATTAAATCTTATTTTTTCTTAACGCAGTAGGGTTTCACAATAAGGTCCTCGAATTTAATAAATAAGTTGTGCATTTTGTACGCTTGGTGTCATCGAAATAATGTAGAACTAAAGTTATTAACAATTTTTATAAAACGATTTCCATAACAATATCAGTTTTTTATTATGAAATCAAAACATCAATAACGCATAACTACCGCATTTATTAACCTAGAGGTTTGAAACTTGGTACAAAAATCAGTCTTTACATGAGGTTATGCCACTCGGAAAACCATAAATTTGTGACGTCTATTAAATTAAATTTGTCTGTTAAATTAAATTTTTGACGTAGTCTATTTTGCTCTTGAGTCATCAAACATTTTTTAAAAAAAAAAAATAAATAAAAACATTATCCTGATAAAAAGATTGTGCTGATCTTTGTACCAATTATACCTCTTTACTAGGTGTGCAATGCTTGCAATATTGAGCTGAGCGTGCATTTTAATCATATTTATTTATTTTTTCCTATTTTAGCAATAGTATGACCCCTCATAAATGAAAACATGACAAAAGTTAACATACAACAATAACTGTACTCTTAAAGAGTTTTCCAACGACATGCATCTTGAAGGGCATATACTATTTTTACTTTTGTACCTCGTACCCCCATGTACTAACTTGGACCATTTCAGATTTATATCTTGCTGTGGGTTGGTCACTATGACCATGAATTTTGAGCGGATCGGCTCAGCCGTTCAGGAGTCAGGAGTCAGGAGAAAACTTTTTTACTTCGTACCCCGTACCCCTGTGTACCAATTTGGACCATTTCAGATTTATGCATTCCTTTGGTTGGTCACATTAACCGTGCCGAATTTCGTGCGGATCGGTTCAGCCATTCAGGAGGATACTTTTGTACCCCGTACCTCGTACCCCTGTGTACCAATTTGGACCATTTCAGATTTATACATTCCTATGGTTAGTCACAATAACCGTGCCAAATTTCGTGCAGATCGGTTCAGCCGTTCAGGAGGAGTATGCATCATAAAAAACGCAAAGTGTAGTATAAGAGCTTCGCGAAGCTGATTTTTTTTTTTTAATATTTGACGCCATTTTGAAAATATCAACTTTTGAGCAGATTAAGATTTCTTTTTTATTGGTTATTTATCATACCTAATAATGAAGTGGAGGATTTTTTTTTTTTTTTTTTTTTTACATATTTTATGTATTTTATTCTTAAAATGGAATGAGGTATAATATGTAGGACTGATTGATTCCTATGAAGGCTCTGGAAAAGAAATTTAATAGCTTGGCCTGCAGGATATTAGATAACATTGTCACTGATTCCTAGTATTAGCCCCGTGCTCCGCGTGGGGTGAAGTTTGTAATAATAATAGAAATAGATAAAAAATAATAAGCGAAGAGAAACCAAAAAATTAAAACTTTTGGACATATAAATGAAAATCATTATATTACGAATAAATTTATTAACAGATTTATCTCAGTTCGTTTCTCAATAAACTAATAAAAAAATTACAATAATATTATACAATTGAACTAAATAATCAGCATTTGAAAGATTGATAGTAAAAGAAAAATAAAATAATAACCAGTTCGTTTGTAATAGAATCGAAGAATAAATATGATCATTATGTAATGTTGAAATCAAGGAAGTGTTATATTTATAGAAATGGATAAGATAATGTATAAATACAAGAAGAGAAATATATTGCCGTTGTAACAATAGAAATGTATACGATTAAAACTATATTGCTTTTTATTAAATTATATATAAAACCATGTTCAATATCGATTACGAAAAGAGAAAAAATGTGGACTGTATAAAGAAGGAAGTAAAATGCACATTTAACATTATCAACATTGAAAATGTTTTTGTGAATGCAAAACACCAGCCTTTTTATTCATGCATTTTCGTTTATGTCGCTCATGTGCCAGAGGGGATTAAAATGTAGTCATGCATATTCCATTTTGTCACCGCAAAAGCTATAAGGAAAACGCAGCCGATTTAAAGAAAAGTTTGTAGAAATAACATACACGCTTTCTAATATAGAATTTAAAAGTAATAAAGAAAGATGATGACGCCTGCATTTATTGAGAGATTTGTGGAGGGTAACTGAGTTGAAAATACAGGAAGATAGCTTCTTTTTGCCTTCCACTGCTATGGACATTCACATGTACTGCAAGAAAATAGCCTTATAAAAACTAGATATTTTCTCCTTAAAGTGGAATTTAAACGTCATCTTGGATCAACGTGGGATTTCCCACGTTTCAACTCCTTTGCTGGAGGCATCTACAGGGGTGTGAATGTTGACCTATGAGAGAAACATTGTAGATTGGCTCTGCAATCCCTAGTCTACATTGTCTCTGTCACAGATCATCATGTACATTTCTGATGATGCCTCCAGTATAGGAGGTATCTTAAGGGATGAGAGTGTTGATCTATGAGAGAAACATCATAGACAGGCTACACAATCCCTAGTCTATATACTACTCTTTCATAGATCACCATGAACATCCCTTAAGATGCCTCCAGTATAGGAGGCTTCTTAAGGGATGAGGCATGTGAGTGTTGATCTATGAGAGAAACATCATAGACAGGCTAAAAAATCCCTAGTCTATATACTACTCTTTCATAGATCACCCTTAAAAACCCGCTTGGCAGTGAATGTATAATATCGATATCTAAGCGCAGCGCTTACGATATCGGTGCATTTACTGCAATGCCCTTTCCTGTAGAATAGCACTGCCCACTTAAAGAAATCATACTTTCTCCTTAAGTTATGTATTTTATTATAATGATTTAATTTCAAACTATATTTTGATTTAACCAAGTTTTATATTACATCAAAATATTTAGAATTGTACAAATATTTTTTTTACATAAGTGACTATATTTATTAAAGTAATTAATTTGTATAGTTATTAATTAAGTATAATTACTGCCATTAATTGCTGTTAGCTGATTTAGTACAATGGTAGCTATTCCTTTGCTGACTAAATAATGTGGAAGATACTAATTAGCTCACTTAGTAAAAATATAAGTTATTAAATAACTTCTTAAGTAATATAAAAGTTATTGATTGAACTTGATTAGCTCAATGAAAAATAATATTATAATAAATAGCTTAGTTTTAAACTTAATTCTTATACGTTAGCGCGATGATAATTTAATTATATATTTATATCGCATATTATATTAANCTCACCTCTCCGGGTCGGTGTTGGCACAGTGCTTTCATCCAGACGGGCTACTTTGCACCTCCTCTTGTTACTGGCATCAGTGTGAAACATGTCTCACCTCTCTGGTATTTCAACTCACTAGTTTCATTAGTGTTTAGACCTTGGGGGAGGCTTAATCTTATTAGGTATCGAATAAACCGAGATGTCATTTACGAAGCTATAATTACTATTTTATCCATACAAGAGTTAAGTGATTAATAATTTAATCAATAAAATTCAATTTTGACAATTGAATGAATTGTCATATAAAAATTTACAATTTAACGTAATTATCACTTTCATTAATAAATAAATATATGTTAATTTACTATCCTTTAATGATCTATTAAGATTAAATAAAGTTATATTTATATTAAATGTATCGTTTGTTTCAATTTAATAAAAAGACGGCAATACGTAAAAAGAATACATTCAATTGCGCCCAAATGCATTTAATATTGCAATTACATTGGTGTGCTTGAATACATGTGTACTGTGTACGTACATGCTATACAAAAATAAATAAGTGAGGCATTTTTAAAGGTGAAGCATTTTCCAGTGGTTGGACTTATTAATAGAACTTGTAAAATATTAATATCATAAACATTACGTCGGGGAGGATCTAAGTTTCTGCATAAAATATAATGTATTAATAAATAATTTAACGTCTTACTAAAATAACCACCGGACAAGATTCATTCAGTGTTATTACAACAGCTAAGCGAAAGTAAATATCTCTGTAAGAATGTTGTAAAAAAACATAATATATCAGATTATTCAACCCTAAATTTTCAATTAGGTTTTATAGCAGTATTATAAGAATAGGGACTATTATAAACATTTACATAGACATCTTATACAAAATGTCTTATTAGGTTTTACAGAAGTAAATAAGAATAGACACTATTATAAATATTTACATAGACATTTTATTCTAGATGTCTTATTAGGTTTTATAGTAGTAAATAAGAATAGGCACAGTAGGCACTATTATAAACATTTACATGGACATTTTATTCTAGATGTCATATTAGGTTTTATAGTAGTAAATAAGAATAGGGTCTATTATACATATTTACATAGACATTTTATTCTAGACATTTATTGAGAGATTTGTGGAGGGTAACTGAGTTGAAAATACAGGAAGATAGCTTCTTTTTGCCTTCCACTGCTATGGACATTCACATGTACTGCAAGAAAATAGCCTTATAAAAACTAGATATTTTCTCCTTAAAGTGGAATTTAAACGTCATCNATTATAAGGATCATTAACAATTGTTTGTTTAATAGTAAACATTTATGGAAGATTTATTGAAATTGATAAACGTAAAGTTTAAGATCACGTTATAAATTGACAAGTTGAGAATTAGGCACTTCTTTAGATTGTTACTCCCCTCATAATACAAACAGAGGGGGGTAAAAATCTAAATAAGGTGTACGGAATGTTCTTCTTTAGATTGTTACTCCCCTTATAAAAACTCAAGTGTGATATTCCTTTGTCCCCAAGTACCTATACATTGGACTAAACCTCCCTTTTTCTTAATAGTTATTTAGTCAAATTCATTTATATACTAAAACAATCTAAAGAAGTTACTCGTTTAAGGTATGAATAAAATTATAAGTTTAATAAAAAAATTTATAATAATTACAAAGAATTAGTCATTTTCAATAAATAAAGTCAGTTTTATTTCGTATGACTTTGTTAGAAACAAATTAAATCTTCTAATTACTATTTAAAGAAAAGTTCAAATAAGTATAAATAGACATGAAAAAAAGTTACTAACATTTAAAAAAAAGGATGAAAATAAATAAGCAACGGATATTAATAGAAAAGAAAATGTTATAAATAGGTTTAATAGGAAATATAGGAAAAAGGTTTATTAAATATAGTATATAGGAAAATGATTTACTTACACAATAAATGGATATAAGTAGATAAGAAAAGGATATAAAAAGATAAGAAAAGGCTACAAATTGATACGAAAATGATGTAAATAGATAAGAAAAGGATATAAATACATATATAAGAAAAGGATATATAAATAGAAAAGTATAAAGGATTTGAACTGATATGAAAATAATTTAAATAGGTATGCGAGAAGATTTGGGGATAGATAAATGATAAATTATTAAATATACGGGTAAAAAAGTTACCCTTAAGTATCTCATAAAGTCGGTAGAATTGCATTGATTTAAAAGTTTTTTATGAATTCATGAACTAAAAGAAGTAAAAATAAACATCACGGATAATTAAGAAAATGTTAAAAACAAAATTGAATTAACTACATACATATACATATATTATGTATTTAAAAAATAAATAATAATTATAAGGTCTGAAAAATCTTATAGAACGAGTTAATATCTACCGCAAAACAATAGATAACCAACAAATATTTACCACCAACAATATGACTAAGATTAGTATTTACTTCAAACAATAGAACGAGTTAATATCTACCGCATAACAATCGACGTCCAAATAATATCTTATACCACCAACAATATGACAACAATTAATTTTTACTTCAAACAATAGAACGAGTTAATATCTACCGCAAAACAATAGATAACCAAAAAATATTTACCACCAACAATATGACTAAGATTAATATTTACTTCAAAAATAGAACGAGTTAATATCTACCGCAAAACAATCGACGTCCAAATAATATCTTATACAACCAACAATATGACTACAATTAATATTTATTTCGAACAATAGAACGAGTTAATATCTACCGCAAAACAATCGACGTTCATATATCTTGTTGGTGGTATCTTATACCACCAACAATATGACTCCAACTAATATTTACCATGGATAATAGAACTAAAGATAATATCTTAAGAAAGCGATAAAAATGTACTTAATAAACACCGACGATGTATCATAAGAAAAATCTATTTTCGTTTAATAAACAAAAGTTAAAAATAGAATGATTTATTTTGTGTATTATTGATATATAAATATATTATTCATCTCCACCAAAAATACTCGTATATTTGTGTACGTTATTGTATATTATACAGTCAAGTCACGTAGCGTATGAGATTTATAGCAGATTTTGGGATTTACAGTCAAATTATTCTGTAATGAAATTTCACAAGCAGAATTAATTATTTACAAGCTAAAAGTACAAATTAATAAAAATAAATTAAAAATATAAAAANATACTTACATATGTATTACATTTTTTATTTTATATTTTATATATTCAATGTAAGTAGAATATTAATATGGAGTAACAGCTGTAAACAGTAATCAAAATGTTTCTATATATAAATCGGAGTCATACTAAACATCTTTTGCAAATGGTGACGAGATTATTTTTTTTTTTACAACCATGAATAATTAGTTAGTTGTAGCTATTGAGATTTTTACTATTAATCAGTTTAGTTTAAAAGTTAATTAACTGTTAAAATTAATGTATAATATTATAGTTTTCCCGTGTCGTAAAATTGGATGAATGGTCACATGAGTATAGATATAAGTATATTGTATATTTAGATAGATTTTACAATGTAGATATTACTATAAACTTGTGTATATAAGCATTAAAGGTTTTTTTAATCTGTTTTGATTTCCAGTCACATTCATTGTTAGACAATGAATGTGACATACATTCACATACATATGTATATACATATATCATCTATGTAAAATACATGGTACTTTTGTCATATATGTATACATTTGTTACTTCCTGGTCAACAAATGAAAAGGTTATTAAAGGTTGGGGTATCAACCACTTTGCTCATTTGAACATTTGAAACATGTCTTACATCTCTGACATTCCAACTCACCAGATTCGTCGGTGTTTAGACCTAGGTTTTAGAGTGAAACATGTCCCACCTCTCCGGGTCGGTGTTGGCACAGTGCTTTCATCCAGACGGGCTACTTTGCACCTCCTCTTGTTACTGGCATCAGTGTGAAACATGTCTCACCTCTCCGGGTCGGTGTTGGCACAGTGCTTTCATCCAGACGGGCTACTTTGCACCTCCTCTTGTTACTGGCATCAGTGTGAAACATGTCTCACCTCTCCGGGTCGGTGTTGGCACAGTGCTTTCATCCAGACG
>KZ651341.1:282408-303906 GCA_001010745.2 Gerris buenoi
CCATGGTTATAATATAAGCCATGTTATTATAAACTTTATGCTTATAAGAGATATATCGAGTAGGTATATTAATAACAATACGATTGATGACATTTGTTTCATATATTATACACTTATGGAGATGTAGGAAGAACAAGAATAGGCCATGGTTATAATATAAGCCATGTTATTATAAACTTTATGCTTATAAGAGATATATCGAGTAGGTATATTAATAACAATACGATTGATGACATTATACACTTATGGAGATGTAGGAAGAACAAGAATAGGCCATGGTTATAATATAAGCCATGTTATTATAAACTTTATGCTTATAGAGATTTATCGAGTAGGTATAATAATAACAATACGATTGGTGAAATTTGTTTGATATATTATATATACACTTATGGAGATGAAGGGAGAACAAGAATAGACCATGGTTATAATATAAGCCATGTTATTATAAACTTTATGCTTATAAGAGATATATCGAGTAGGTATATTAATAACAATACGATTGGTGAAAGTTGTTTGATATATTATACACTTATGGAGATGTAGGGAGAACGAGAATAGGCCATGGTTATACAAGCCATGTTAATATAAATTATACTCTTATGAAGATATATCGAGTAGGTATATTTATAACAATGCGCGTATGGTAAAAGTTATTGGTTATATTATACGCTTATGGAGATGTAGGGAGAACAAGAATAGATGCGGTTACAAGCAATGTTATTATAAACTTTATGCTTATAGAGATATATCGAGAAGCTTTATTAAGATAGGCATGTTAATAAAAAAAAAAAAACTTTCATTTATAAACTAAGATATATATTAAACGTGGAAAAGGACAAATGTTATTGTTATTATAAACTATGTCTAAGGAAAGAACCCTTTGACCGGCCTATAGGCTCTCCGCGGGCTAATGTGTCACAGAGTTTGTGTGTATATATATATATATGTGTGTCACCTATAAAATAATAATGGGCATGGTTTAATAAAAGCCCGTTTTAAATAGCATGCTAAAAGATCATAACATTTATATTAGATATAAGATACAATAAAAATGTAATTATTATTATAAACTATATGCCGTGCCTGAAATGTAGCGTATATGTACCTATATTAGTATCAATGCTTATGGAAAAATATATGTGTCATAAATGATTTCGAAGACATAGAGATATGGTAATAATAATTATGGTTAAACATCAATTTTATTCTTATAAAGACGTTTCGAGTATATTAATAAAAATGGGAAATATTAAGTAAAAAAAGCTTTTATTTAGTCATTTAACAATAATAAATTTAAGTATATTTATGAATAATAAAAAAATGTTATTATAAACTCTGTGCCTATTGAGATATAGCGAGTATAGTAATAACAATGCTAAAGAAAATGAGCATATTAATAGGAATGCAGATGAAAAAGAGTATAGTAATAACGAAGAAAAAGAGCATATTAATAACAATGCAGAAAAAAGACTATAATAAGAATGCTTAACGAAAAAATGTGTGTTACTATATTATGACAATATGAATGACAAATATTTAATGTAATATGAAATAATTAAGAGTAAATTTAATTGTATTAGACATGACAAATATGTAATGTAATTGCAATGAAAAAATTGAGATTACATTAAATTGTATTAGACATGACAAATATGTAATGTAATTGCCATGAAAAAATTGAGAGTAAATTGAAGTGTATTAGATATGATAAATATATGTAATGTAATTCAGCCATGAAAAAATTGAGAGTAAATTGAAGTGTATTAGATATGATAAATATATGTAATGTAATTCAGCCATGAAAAAATTGAGAGTAAATTGAAGTGTATTAGATATGATAAATATTTAATGTAATTAAGCCATGAAAAAAATGGAGAATATAATTTATAAAATTTGCAGAGATAGTATAAAAAACCATTGAAACATACAGTTAAACAAATATCATCAACATTGTTAAAAAATAATACAAATTTAACATTGAAACATGCATATTGTAATACACAGGACAATAACAATTAATTTTTTATAGCATAACATAATCAATACAGCAAAAATAGTTATAGATAATATATAAGACAAGAAATCAATGTCACATTGGTTCAAACATGTAAATAGAACTACCAGCAAGAAAACCACACATTTCAATTTAGGAAAAATTACCAAGGTATAATATGGTATTTCCGAAAAATTAGTATTAATAATGTAAAAATAAAATATGTATAATAAAAACTAGACAATATGTATCGTATAACAACGAAATAAAATATTAGGAAATTATTTGATAATTTATCTGATATTTGATAATAATACTATATTTAAATTGATAAACAATTTAAAAANCCATGGTTATAATATAAGCCATGTTATTATAAACTTTATGCTTATAAGAGATATATCGAGTAGGTATATTAATAACAATACGATTGGTGAAAGTTGTTTGATATATTATACACTTATGGAGATGTAGGGAGAACGAGAATAGGCCATGGTTATACAAGCCATGTTAATATAAATTATACTCTTATGAAGATATATCGAGTAGGTATATTTATAACAATGCGCGTATGGTAAAAGTTATTGGTTATATTATACGCTTATGGAGATGTAGGGAGAACAAGAATAGATGCGGTTACAAGCAATGTTATTATAAACTTTATGCTTATAGAGATATATCGAGAAGCTTTATTAAGATAGGCATGTTAATAAAAAAAAAAAAACTTTCATTTATAAACTAAGATATATATTAAACGTGGAAAAGGACAAATGTTATTGTTATTATAAACTATGTCTAAGGAAAGAACCCTTTGACCGGCCTATAGGCTCTCCGCGGGCTAATGTGTCACAGAGTTTGTGTGTATATATATATATATGTGTGTCACCTATAAAATAATAATGGGCATGGTTTAATAAAAGCCCGTTTTAAATAGCATGCTAAAAGATCATAACATTTATATTAGATATAAGATACAATAAAAATGTAATTATTATTATAAACTATATGCCGTGCCTGAAATGTAGCGTATATGTACCTATATTAGTATCAATGCTTATGGAAAAATATATGTGTCATAAATGATTTCGAAGACATAGAGATATGGTAATAATAATTATGGTTAAACATCAATTTTATTCTTATAAAGACGTTTCGAGTATATTAATAAAAATGGGAAATATTAAGTAAAAAAAGCTTTTATTTAGTCATTTAACAATAATAAATTTAAGTATATTTATGAATAATAAAAAAATGTTATTATAAACTCTGTGCCTATTGAGATATAGCGAGTATAGTAATAACAATGCTAAAGAAAATGAGCATATTAATAGGAATGCAGATGAAAAAGAGTATAGTAATAACGAAGAAAAAGAGCATATTAATAACAATGCAGAAAAAAGACTATAATAAGAATGCTTAACGAAAAAATGTGTGTTACTATATTATGACAATATGAATGACAAATATTTAATGTAATATGAAATAATTAAGAGTAAATTTAATTGTATTAGACATGACAAATATGTAATGTAATTGCAATGAAAAAATTGAGATTACATTAAATTGTATTAGACATGACAAATATGTAATGTAATTGCCATGAAAAAATTGAGAGTAAATTGAAGTGTATTAGATATGATAAATATATGTAATGTAATTCAGCCATGAAAAAATTGAGAGTAAATTGAAGTGTATTAGATATGATAAATATATGTAATGTAATTCAGCCATGAAAAAATTGAGAGTAAATTGAAGTGTATTAGATATGATAAATATATGTAATGTAATTCAGCCATGAAAAAATTGAGAGTAAATTGAAGTGTATTAGATATGATAAATATATGTAATGTAATTCAGCCATGAAAAAATTGAGAGTAAATTGAAGTGTATTAGATATGATAAATATATGTAATGTAATTCAGCCATGAAAAAATTGAGAGTAAATTGAAGTGTATTAGATATGATAAATATATGTAATGTAATTCAGCCATGAAAAAATTGAGAGTAAATTGAAGTGTATTAGATATGATAAATATATGTAATGTAATTCAGCCATGAAAAAATTGAGAGTAAATTGAAGTGTATTAGATATGATAAATATATGTAATGTAATTCAGCCATGAAAAAATTGAGAGTAAATTGAAGTGTATTAGATATGATAAATATATGTAATGTAATTCAGCCATGAAAAAATTGAGAGTAAATTGAAGTGTATTAGATATGATAAATATATGTAATGTAATTCAGCCATGAAAAAATTGAGAGTAAATTGAAGTGTATTAGATATGATAAATATATGTAATGTAATTCAGCCATGAAAAAATTGAGAGTAAATTGAAGTGTATTAGATATGATAAATATATGTAATGTAATTCAGCCATGAAAAAATTGAGAGTAAATTGAAGTGTATTAGATATGATAAATATATGTAATGTAATTCAGCCATGAAAAAATTGAGAGTAAATTGAAGTGTATNAAAAAAAAAAAAAAAAGTTAAAAGAAATTTATAATTTTGAAGGAGCGTTTTTATCTTTTTAAATTAATTTTTATACGCATTTGATAACAATAGATTTTTTGTTTAATGTTGATAAGAGTTTGGATGACTGATAATGTGATAATGGAGAGAAGGATTTGGGTTGCGGGCAGTCTTAACGCGACGGCGGTTTGATTGTGACTGAACATCTACAGTGAGAAACAAGGGTGGGCGGTCTCGTCGGAGGGGAGGGGATGTAGGCGTGAACCGAGCCTTCCCGTTGGACGGTTCCGACGCCGTCCGCCCAATCCAAACACGCCCTCTACCACCCCATCTTACTCCACATTCATAATATATACATATCTATAAACTCATATTATTTCTTACCTACAAAGCATCCCCCTACTAAAATCCACCCCCGAAAACCCCTTTCTCCCCTATCTGGGAATCGAACAATTCCGCTGAGTACAGAAGATATTTATACGTTGCGGACACAAGCTTTTCTTACCCCTTCTTCTTTGTCTTCCTCGTATCCCCTTCTTCTTCTTAGTCTTGGATTTTTATATAGTTTTCTTCTAAAAATTTCCTCCAAGAGAATGAAGAGCACGTGGGACAAAAAAAAGCCAAACCCTGTACGGAAGACTTTAAAAAGGAATTCTCGGATATTCTTTTAACTCTCCCCCAGTCAGACATAAAAAAAGAGGGTTGCAATAGTACTCTCTAAACCCGCACAACACAGGGGAAACAATGGTCAAGTCTCACAAAACGCCGTATTCAACAAACATTATCGACAATTATTATTACAAAAATCATTTATATAACTATCTTGATTAAAAAGAGAGAATGAAATTAAACCTCTGTATAATCACACTAAATTCTGTATTCGTTTCCCCTCCAATAACTATTAGTAATAAAAGATTAGTTCAGGTCGATCAGCAATTATCCAACAACTAAAATTTTAAATGATATCGAATAAATTATAAAATATAATAAACAAAATAACGTTTTCAAAAATCAATATTGAAGTAACTCACGTTTCACAGCATACTCTCTCACACTCTGTGACAGTATCACCCAGATAAAGTCGTTGTTAAATCTCAGTTCAAAGAGTAATAGATACAATTTAACTACCAAGAAACTCACCATAATTGTTATAATAACATTATTGACATTTTGTGAATTGAAATATAAATTGAGAATGAGCTAGGACAAGTCAAAATCAGATCATTTTAAGAGTTTCTTGTTCAGTGTTTTGTAGAATGGAATTATTTTAAGAAACCTCAGTTAATCAATACACTGGTTATAATAAATACTTTTTTTAAATGCTCAATAGTAATTTACAATTTTACATTATTGATAAATTGTATTTATTTCCTATTCATACGGCTTCGATGTGCTTTAAAGTCTGTTGAAGACAAAACATGGGGTGTAGAGCCAACTGACGTGAAACGAACCGTGAGGTTGGAGGGTGGTGTCACCTTAGTTAGTGACCATTTAAGCCTCGTACAGACTGCCGAACCAAACATAGGAAACGAGCAGAAAATTGGTCTCTGCGCATGCCCATTCAGAGATGCGCAGGCGCCATTTAGACTGAGCATGCGCAGAGACTACTTCGGTTCGGCAGTCTGGACGAGGCTTAAGATACAGACAAATATTAACCGGGCGCGGCATATCACGTCAGTAGGGTTTGGCACAGCCTTTTTCTCACAACAAATACTTTTGTAAGTAGGGTAGACATAATTAGTGATTTCTAGGACATGTAGGCGGTTAAGCCTCAATGCTAGTAACCCTTGTCATATTAGCTTCATCCCCTAAGGGATCCGGCGCAGCGCCACGTGCCTGTCAACCGTTTAACCAGCATTCACCACATACGTTATTTGGACACGTTTTAATTAAGAATCGCAGTTGCAGTTTTTAATTATCACGATAATACAAACAATAAAAAAACATTATAATTCTAGTAACAATATTAATAAATTTATATTGTTGAGTAATTTACCCTTTATTAAAAGTTCTAAATTTGAGAGCCTGAAAAATACAATAGTTTGTCTTACGATAACTGTCATAAAAATCAACTGATTTGAACGAACTCCGGCACACAGGTGCATCTCAAAATTTGTGACAAATGTGCAGTTTTTGGGAATTAGACACTTAATATTTTTAAGATGGTGGCCAATGTAGTGGACTAATAAAAAAGGGTTTATGTCAGCATGTTATACATCGTATTTAAAGGTCTTAAAGTGTATTTTTAGATAATGCTTATACGGCGCTCGTTGAATACCTATAGTTTTAGCAGGTAGACTAAGAATATGTTATCCCCTTATTGAAAATAAATTTAGCCGATATAAGAGCGAAGTGCAAGTTTTTATACGCGAGTTCTTAAACCGCCCCATCAATATTATTGAATATTATAAGATCTTTTATGTATTAAACTAGTGTATTTACGAAGTTAATGAAATGAAATCGTAGGTCTTGCGGAGTCGATCGCGTCTTTAAAGGTATAGGTGCCAACTTTTTACTGCTCTTCAGGGCAGTGTATGTTTCATCTAAGCTATTGACAACGATAACTGATATAATTAATCTTTTTTTAAAAAAAAAAAGTTAAAAAAAAAAACGTATTTCTTTAGATTCTAGAATTTTTTAATAATAATCATCAGAAACATTTGAGATTTTTTTGTTTCAGAGTTTATTTGTTTTTGGAACGAAGTTCCTCATGGCATGTTCTGGAGGCCGGGAGTGAATCCAAAAAAACGACCAAAATAAACGTCATGAAATCACCGTCACGCAAAATCCGTCACGAAATCTAACCGATGACGATAACTTGAGTAAAAGATCTATGAGTTAGTTGAAATTTGGTATAATACAGAGATATGATAGTTTATAATTTAATATATCATAACGCGAGTCCAGTTACTTGGATGAAACTTAAATTGAGTGCCGTGTGGAATCAAAACATAAAATCATAATATAGTCATATCATCTTATTTTTAGTTTTAATAAAAGATAAATCTAGAGGAACCGATGACAGAGATTTTGTGAATCCCGACGTTCCATTACAGGGATCATTCTTAAGGGAGTTGCTCATGATGCGAGAAGTTTGTAACGATGGCAGAATGACTTTCATCATCAGCAACTCCCTTGAGAATAATCCCAGTAATGGGTTCGAAAGACGGGATTCACAAAAGCTCTGATGTGGTCTCCTCTCGGAGATTTATTAGACTATCTTTAGATTTATTAGACTACCTTTTTGACAAACTAATTTTTGGAATAATAGACGAACCGACAGATCGAAAGACAGACATGAAACCAAAAATGTTCCCTGATATCTGAATTGCATATTTGTTTTTAATTTTGGAAATCATAATAGGCACTTCCGGTAATTTTGGTTAGATGTAAGTGGTAATTACAATACATATATAACTAACTGATTGACCAATGTGACTAATTTAAGTTTTTTTTCTATTAGTAAGTTCTACAAAATTTTAGTACATAAAAAAAAAAACTTTAGTATAATTTTTGTTTCACTTCATGATTCGATTTATCCAATGATTGCATTTTTAGTAATACTAATATAATCACTTTTGACAGCATTCTTAGAAAGCTGATCCTAGAAGAGATTATAATACTACGACAAAGGATATGACTGTCCAAGAGGCATAATGCACGTAAAAATAAAACATATTAACAAAAATTTTTTGGATCGATCCCCTAAGAGATGGAAAAGAATTGTATTCAGTTCAGAATTGGTAAGAATTGTATTTATATATTTTTAAGTGGCTGAAGTGACTTTTTTTTTTAGATCTAAAGTTGATTTTAATTTAAGACGTAAATTAAAAAATAATAACTATAATATAAAGGTAAAAATAAATTTACTATTAATATAATTCATTAACAGTCCTAAAACGGTTTAAAAATAAATGCGCGGTTAATGTAACTCATCAACAGTCCTAAAAACTGTTTAAAAATAAATGTGCGGTTAATATAACTCATCAACAGTCCCAAAAAAAGGAGACTAGTTAAAAGAATTTTTTAACTTATTTTTACCACTTTCTTTTTTTTACAAAAAAAAGAAAATCAATTTTTTTTTTTTTTTTTTTCCACTTTTTTTGCAAAATCTTTTGACTCGTCCTTTGAAACATCGAGGGTTGAGGTGAACGAAGATTTTTGTACGATATCTATAATAACTACTACTAAATATGAAGTTATTAGAGGGACGTAGACAGACGATTGGATTCTAAGGGCATTGTAAAATATATTATACTTATTTTATTTTTACATCAAAATGGAAATCAGTTTTAAGTCATTTCAGGGGCAGAGGAGTCAGCTATTTTATCATGTAAGGCACTTTACAGAAGAAAATGTATTCCCCTCTTCCACCCTCGCATTATTGCATTTTTCACGAGAAAGAGCGATTTGTGCCTCTAAGACACTACAAAACCTAAGGAAGAATGGTCAAATTATAATAAGTACTAGAACACGATTGTAGATGGATTAGAAAAAATACACCTAAAGTACGACCTTTTATCTGCTCACTTTTCTCAACGAACTGACAATAGCATCCGCTTTTATGACTGAGCCGTATCCGTTTTTACTTAAATAGAAGGAATGCAAGATCTAAGTTGTAATTTTAATTAGCTGATATATTAGGCTTCCTCTACATTGTAATGTTTAGTAAAATAACAAAGGTCGACGACCTTAAAAAAGTCACATAATTCGGTCTAGAAGAATGTGACGAAGTTGAAATAGTTAAGTTGACTGTTCAGTAAACTTGCAAGGAAATATAGGGCAGTAGGAGGGTCGGTTGTTGCCTCAGGCACAATGTTAGTGATGCACTTAGGGTGCCACTTAGGGTTTGACACCCTACTTGACATGACGGTAGAGTGAAGGGGCGCACACTAGATGGGGCAAACCCCTGGATCTAAGCCTCGAGAAGGGTGAATAGACCTAACATAACAGTGCACAATCCATTCCATTGTAAAGGCCATTCTAAACTCATCAATTCTTTCTTTTTCAGCGATTCTTTTCCCTCCTGACATACAGTCCAGGGTACCTTCAATGCGTTTTAGACGGTATGTCGACGTGTGTGTGTATGTAAGAGCAGGGAAAAGTACATATCTACAGGTGGTGGAGGACACAAAAGAACCTACAAAGCACGAGTGCACTGGAAAAAATAGACCGGAGGTAGAAAATAGAGCTGAAGGGTATAAGGCTTACAAGCTTGATAAAAGATGAAAAGACCAAGCTCAAATTTACACTTATTATTTATAAGAATAATATCCCGAGTTCTAAACATCTCTAACAAACGAGCCTAGCGATGTTTAACCGCACTTCAAAGGTTCCTGAAAAAATAATTAAAACGCTCCTTAATACCGTGATTTTGCATGAACTAAACCCAATAAATTCCATAACAGCCATTTTCTAAAGCCTAGGTTTTCGTGGCCAGACTCAAATAAGCCTATAAATCTTCTTAAAAAGACGGCGTTCGTGATATTGTCAATCCTGACGACATTTTTAATCCATCAGGGAGTTGCTCAAGATGAGACATTTGCTTCTGACAAGTGTGTCTTTGTGACGCGATCACTTCCAAAAAGTATATACACTTAACATTATACTATTTTAAATAATATATAGTAGTAATCATGAAAATAACAGTCATCCTTAATGGTCCCTCTAAGAAAATTCCTATGAAGATCGAAGACCTATAGTATTGTTGTCATTCCCCCTTTTTCTTTTGATGAATGCTTGTGGTGGTACGATGTTTTCAATGTCTTCTCTGAAGAAGCAATACAAGCTTCTCTAGAGAATATAAAATAACTGNGGATACTATTAAAAAGACCGTGAGCTTAATTATGAAAGCACCGGAGAATTATTAAAATGAATGACTTTGAAATTTATTCGACAAAAGGGCAATCCTTCTTTACAAAATATATTTTCGTATCATTGTGAAAATCCAACAGTAAAGTAATACCTCGAAGTTTCTCCAAATCATCACTAAATAGCATTTAGCGATGAATGTAACTGGGAAGTATACGATTAAAATAGGAGATTATAATAATTGATAACAAGAACTGTTTGATGTTTGGGTAATCTTGAGGAGGGTGAAAACAATCCCGGTTCGCTTGCCGTTCAAACGTATTTTTTAGCGGTCGAGTTTTAAACGGGGAGGATTGACGGCCAGGCATATCTTCGCTAGGATAATACGCGAGTTTCTATAGCGGGTATCCTTTCACGGTTTTTCATATTCCGAAGAGGCCTCCCGCTCCGCTTAGCTGCCGCCTCCGCTGTTTTCCCGCCGCTCGACCGAACACATAGCTTTAAGCCGATTGTAAATAAAGCGAATAGCTTCGAAGCGGAACTTCCTGTAGTAGCTTATTCACTAAGCTTCTTCCGATGTTTTATTTCAAACGTATAATGCGTATTCGATCTTTAAATCCGTTATTTAGTCGTTCATTCAGGATTCCTTTTTTTTTCTTTTTTTTTTGTTAAGTAATAAGAAAAAAAGGAACATCTTTAGATTATTACTCCCCTATGTTTTTTTTTAATAATATAAATGACAGACTAAATAACAACTACTAAGACAAAGGGATGTTTAATCAAATATACTTTGGGACAAATAAGGAATATCAAAATTCAGTTTTTATAAGGGGAGTAACAGTCTAAAGAAGAACATTCCATACACTTTGTTCAGATTGTTACTCCCCACTGTTTTTTTTTTATAAGGGGAGTAACAATCTAAAGAAGTGCCGAAAAAAGTGTAAAGTTTAAATAATCTGTAATTACAAATTACTAAAATAATAAGTTTTTTAAATTCAATCACGAAGCTTATTGATTCAAACTTGTTCTTTAACTAATAATACTAGATTACAAAAGGAAAGACATAGGTTACACGCATTTAGGAATTCCAGAAAGTAATTATTGTATATTTTATTTTTGTTAGTACCCTTGCAGATAATTGACTCGTAGTTTTAAATCAGTTTCCCGCGAATTCTTTCTAGATAAGGACAAACTCGAAGTTTAGCTCTAGGAGCTCTTACGACTGATTTATACATTTAAGCAACACATCGAGCAATCCCCATAACAGTTATGTCAATTTACCATTCATAATACAATGTCACAGTTAATATATATGTATATATATCTACAGTATGTCCACGAATGGAGTTGCATACACGTGTAAATTAAAAAAAAATCAATTTTCGAAGAAAAGTCACTCTTCATAAAATCTCCTGCTAGTTCTTAAATGAAGATTTATAGTATTCATTTGTGTTTAAAGTGTACCCTGTACCCAGAAAGTACAATTTCCTACAATCGTACTAGAGGAAACTGGTCCAAATTTCGACTGTTCAGAAAGTAGAATTCATTATATTATCTTTTAGATACTATTCCAATTTTTTTTTTTTCGCATAAAAATGTCGATAATCAAATTTCAAAATCCCCCCCCCCCTGCCATTTATAAAAAGTAAAATTTGTTTGACCCTAATACGTGAGGGGTCGATTTAAAGGTCTCATTGAGTGCATTAAAAGTTGTATTATTGATTTCCTTTATAAAAATAACATGAAAGCAATTAAAATGAAAATTAGATAGGAAAATAAATTAATGTTTGAAAATGATGATTTTTTTTATTATAGAAATAAATACTAAATACGATTTTTCTATAAATATTTCAATTTTTTTTTAAATATTACAACTGCTAAGAAATAAACCTTCACTTTAATTACACGACATAACTACAGTGAAATAGAATTTAAGATTGAAAATGTTGTATTGTTATAAAATATCAATATTCGATAGGAATATAAGAACCAAGATATGCATCAATATGTAATATCAATATCGTAACAGTGTTAGTTCAATATTTCATTTGGTATTAAATTAAATTTACTAAACAGATTATGATCTGTGAAATAAAATTTTTACGAGTGAAAGCCTTTTAAATTTTTTTTTTTTTTTAGTTTGGCAATGAATTAGTTAAATTTACTCTTACAGATTCCACAAAAGAACAATATTGGATTTGGTGAAATTGAAAAAACAAAAAATGTTAAATCAAGTCAAAAATATATAAATAATGGATGCTAAAGAATCCACTTAATTAGTCGACTTTGCCATAGCCTCTTTGTTGATTAGGCGGCGCGATTACTTTAAAGGTACTTTTATATAATATTTCGTTTTAAATAAGTCAAGTATTTCTCAGCAAAACAACTTCCATTCATTTCATTCCTCTAACAAACCAGAGAAAATCAATAGGAGAAAACAAAGTTATTTTTTGTAAAAAAAAGAAAGAAAAGGGGTCGGTAAAATAATGGAAATGTTCATAAAGACGTGGTGAAAAGATGCAAAAGACGAAATGGAGAAGAATATTACCCGTCCGACTAAACCAACGGATCTTAAACGGAAAATCAACAGTAGATATATATATAAAAGGCGGGGCTCTTTTTTCCGTTCTTCTTAATCTAAACTTTGAAATTGAAACCCCTTTTCAGAAGTCATTTAAACCGTTTGCTTTTTACCAAGGAAGAACTTTTGCCCTGACAAGAAGAAAACTCGAGATACTCGGTTAGAAGGAGGGTGTAGGGCGTAGGGTGTCGGCATTTTCCCTTCACCCTTATCTGTCCAACAAGGCAACATTATCTTCTTACATGTATTTTCTTCTTCAGTCTTTTCTACTTCTTACGCCGTTTACTTTTTACTTCCGCTTTACAAAACGTTTCCAATTCCCTTATTGATTTCTTTATGTTGTTAAAAGTTGTAAAATAAGCGTACTTGAATCATGTGTAATCACAATAACGCTGCTTTATCGAGTACATGCACTGTGTGTAGGACTGGATCTCAAATCCTGCGAACTATGCGAGCGCAGACGCAGATGATGCCACTGAAGAAAGGCGCCAAACAGGGAGAAATGTATAAGGGATAGAAAATGCAAAAAAAAAAAAAAAAAAAATATTCCAAGACAATTATATCAATAAGGTCGAGTTTGCGAAATTGGCGATCACTGAGCGAAAAATGAAATAAACAACCTCCTCCCTAAATATGTACGAGGGTCAAGTAAAAAGTAAGGTTCCCACATTTTTTTCAGGTTCAAGGAATTTTTTATTGCAATAAATAAGTATACCATCTGAAAGCTTGTACTTTAAGCTATTTTTCTACATAGTCACCAGATTTTTCTACGCATTTTTACTGACGAGTTATCCACACTTGAACATGCCACCAATGAACTTGGTGACCGCTTCCTTTACCTTTTAATCTGTACTGAAGCGTTTTCCACCCGTGTTGCTTCAACGCTGAATTTAAAAAGTAAACTAAAGTCTGACCAAAGAGCAAGAAAAAGTGTTACTCTCTTAACTCAAATTTGTTAATGATGTGCTTGATAAAGCAATCACCCATCACTGAAAGAATGATTCCTGGAGCTGGAATGAAGCTTATGGAAAATCACAGCTAATTTTTGAATCATTTTTATCAAATAGACAATCTGCGAACACGGCATAAAAAGGATGAGAAAACAACGAGCAAATCTTGGAAATATGTTGTGTGATGAAGAGGAACGTGATTGATTGAAATGACCTCTTCAACAAGTTACAAAATCTTGCAGTTATTGGAGCTTTGGCTGAAGAGATACCTCCGGTACCTCTCCAGCTGACTTGTGTTTCACCACAAAGCATGGCTCTGTGGACTCATTTCCAAACGTTTTTGAGCATAAGAATACTTCTAACTCTTCCAGTGACAGTGGTAGTAGTGAAAGTAGTTTTTCCAAAATAAAATTCATAAAGACATAATTAAGAAACATGATATTTCAAAAACGATTGAATGGACTAGCTTTGATGGCCATTGAAAATTTCATTCTCCATGAAAAAGATATGAATGCATACATAAGAGATTTTTCCGTCTTTAAAGCCAAAATATTCTCGTTATAGCCTGATAATAATAAACATAATTTTATCAGTATAAGTTACTATGTAAATATGCTTCTAAATAGCATAACTCTTTGTCACTATGTTAGAGATGTATCGTCTTGGACGGATTGTAATCTGAGTATGGGACGTTTACACTGTTTCAAATCAATTAGAGTTATCGTTTTATAATAAAGAGAAGTGAATGATTTATATACTTCTTTATGTCTACCTCCGATAGATTTTTAAGAGAATCCAAGTCTTTTAGAAAGGACTCACTGTCTAAAAAGGGCGAAGGTGGCAACCTCCTTACGTATTTGTTTCCCCCATGTGGCTTTTCTTTTTAAACCGCAGGGGCCTGTGCAGCAAAGTATAAGCGATACCATTATTGATGGTGTCTCGAAGCTCACTATAAAAGAGGATGAAGTTTATACATTTTGGGTATCGGGTAATCAATTAGACGGGAGTCGGGTGAACATTAGTCTGACGATGTATATAGTAATCAATCTAGTCGACTGGGGGAGGAACAAAGCGCCCCGTTCCTTAGAGCCAGAGCCAGTCTGCAAGCTTCAGTCTGCAAGCTTCTCGCTTCCGCGAGCTCTTCAATACCGCCCTCTTACCTACAATATATTACTCTTTAATTAGTCTAAGACAAAAGTCACATACATTTTGTTCTCTGGCTTATTCTATAACCATTATAACCTTACCCTGACATTTAACATTCGAAAACAAAGGTTTATATTACTTCTTATAATATAAACCATTATTTACTAACGTAATAACAATTTAAAAAGAGTAAAGACAGTAAAAACACTTGAATAAAAAGTATGCGAAATGTGCATTAAAGGTAAGTTTTCCAAGACGCGACTCCAGCGTTAGACGCTAAACGATAGTCGCTCAGCGACTATCGTTCTTCTGAATTTGCATGGTAAGAGTCGCTCAGCTAGGAAAACGGTAACATGCAAACTCAGAAGAGGAGTCCTCAGCGATAATCGCACAGCGACTATCGCTTTCGCGTCTATCGCTGGAGTCGCTTCTAGAAAAATAAAGCTTTAGGAAGAAGATAAAAGACAATTGGCGTATCTAACGATACGATATGTACTGTAAAACAAATCCTTGTTGGCTTTTAATTTCAGTGACCATAACTCAAGCCTCTCGTGAGCTATAATCCCCTTTTTAATTTTTATATTTCTTACATGACATTATCGATGAAAATAGCGACTTTGAGTGTATCGAATCAATGTGTAACCTCAGGATTCCAACTCAACTTATATGTCTATGTTAGGATCACGGTTAAATAAGTAAAATTAGTTGCCTATAAAGGTATATGTTAATTTGTGGAACTTATCACACTTGGTTAATACAACAAATAGCAAAATTGGTCAGATTGTAGTATAGGGAAAACTCAAATACCTATAAATAAATAACTTGGTTTTCCGGTGAAATCCGCGTCACGAAGGGTTCGAAGTCCAATATTTCGATTCTACTACAGAAAGCATAGTTAACGGGTGTATATGTGATTTTAAATCGAAGCAACGAACTATTTTTATAACACGATTTGTTGCTTTAAGTGGGAACCAGGATGGCCGAGGTGCTAAAAACACCGCGCAGCTATCACTGAGTCGAGGCAACTCGAGGTCGTGAGTTCGATCCCCTGCCATGATACTCTGAATTGCATCAATGAATCGCGGACGGTGCAGGGCGAGGGACAACCTTTATGGGGACTCTTCCCCCACTCTTTGATGTGGGTCCGATCCGTGTCATGATGATGTAATTGGTATCTATGGTTCGAGGTCGGAGCAGGGCGAGGGACACTCTATAGGAGGACTCTTCCCCCACGCTTTTACGCTCGCTTATATAGCTTACTAATGACCACACCATACCCGCTTCAGCGGTACTATGTATAAATGTATGATGTGTGATGTAACTGGAACTCTCCACCACGGGGCGTAAAAAGGGCCTGAGTGATGGCCTAGTTACAAGGTTCGAACAATTGGTTCGTCCTACCCGTTCTAGTAGGAAGTACTAGATTACTACTACTACTACGTGTTGCTTTAAGTTAACATCACGATGCACCCCGAATATCGTCACGATAAACCACAGAAGATGCTTCCCAGTAGTGGAAGCGAAACGTCGAGCTTTAGTTGATAGAGCTTTAGTTGGTTTCGGTCACATTAGGTTAATTAATTTATTGATGTATACTGACAGTGGTGTTAAATTGTATATGTTAGCTTTGGAATTGCTAATATCTTATTTACTTAAATTGGGTAATTTTTAGGGTTTCGTTGGTAAAACCAAATAAAGAAACCCTTATAGTTTCGTTCACGTGTCTTTCTGTCTTTCTGTCTGTCACTCTGTACGGTACTAATAACTTTTGAATCAAAAGACAACGATCATAAAGATCGTTTTGACGCACGAACAGGAAAAATATAGTGAACTCAAAATTATCAGCTGTTAAAATCCAAAATAGCGGATAACTCACACCACGCGAAAAAAAAATCTTTTAAAACTTTGAGTGGGGTATCAAATAAAAGGTATTGAAGAGTAGATTACAAACTTGTGAAAAGCGTTTAATTTTCCATTTTGTCAAAAAACATAAACATTTTACAAGTCCCCCCTCCCTAAAACTATATTATAGATCTATCTAAAAATATAAAAAAATATGAAAAATGTGTGCTCTGATGGACTAAAGAAAAAATAAGATTAGTAATTTTATCTGATTAACTGGGAATCCAAGATTGCGGCTGATTCCTGTCACGGGAAAAAAATATTTTTTTTTAAATTTTGAGTGAGGTATCGAATGAAAGGTGTTGAAGAGTAGATTACAAAAATATATAACACGTGAGGATCCCCCCCCCCCTCTCCCTTATACTAATTTCATGTTTACAATACCAACGAAACCCTTTTTACGTGACGCACTACCAATTTATTTCTTATGTATCTAATTTCTTTTTTAGGAAACGAATGAATCTTTTTCACCCTCACAGGGGCATATCGCATATCCCCCTACACAGGGGCATATCGATGGCATGGTTTAGATTTGGTTATGGCGAGGTCATTTGTGCAGAGATTTGTCCTTTTATACATTAAATATTTTCTTACTTTTGATTTGAGACAGGTTAATATTGGTGATTAAATATTTTGAACACGAATTAAGAGGATTCAGTCAAAGAGCCTTGACTCTAGAAGTGTGTTAACACCAGCTAACTTCTCCCCAGATCGTGTCTGTTCTTGCGTTAATTTTACAATGATGCACAGCGATATTTCTAGCCTAATATTTATAAATCTTAATGAGGCAATAAAAATGTCTAACGAAGGCCCCATATAGTGGCTAGCGTTGTTTAATTGAGTTTTATCTCATTCTACACTCTCGAAATGTTTCAGGGTAAACTGTATATGTACGATGTTAAAGTTCCTACAACTTTTATTTTGATTGTATTTTGTAATTAACAATTTAAAAAAAAAAAAATTAAGAATGGGATAACTGGATTAAAGTAGAGGCAGCGTGAACTTCCATACCGAGCCAAGGTTTACACTGGCATTTTTATTGTACTATTTTATTTCTTGCTTCTTTTAAAGACAAATATAAGACCCAATCAAACTGATGTCGACTTTTAGAGCGATGTAAAGATTCGAATATACATATATACTTTGAAATGTTTATGAGAAATGTATTCTTTGCATAAAAGACATCCCAGTACAAAGGTTTTACGATATTCCAGCTTAAAATGAGTTTATTCTTTTCTTCACTGAAATACACAATTTAGATTACAATTTCAAAAATCATATATATGTACAAATGGTTGTGGGAGAATTTTCTATTTTAGTTTTCCTTCGATGTGTGTAAAGACAATTCTTCCATCCTCTTTTTTTATTATGAGGCAGGAGTTTAAAAATAAATTAATATGTACATGCATACATACATAAATATATATATGTATATATCTGTGTATGGGAGGTAAAGGGCACTACCTCCATTTTTTACGAAATTGAGGTTTTAACAGTTTCCTATTCATTTTTTCCCCCTTTTTTAGAGGTACAAGTATATGATGTCCTAAAACTATATCTCGCGGATTTAGACAGTTGGAAAAGTCTCTATGAACCAACATGCTGGGGAGGTAAAATAAGTAAAAAAATCATTAAAGTAGCTCTCCCGAAAAATTTAAATTTGGTACATAGTGCCCTTTACCTACCATACACAGATATACTAACGTGATCAGTGAGAGAGAGATAAAACGGTTTTTATTATTCTTGATAAGATATTAATAAAATAGTGAGTGGTATGAGGCCTGACGGAGCGAAACAGAACCTATTAAAAGCAATTATTCGGAAGAGTTAATAAATCTATCGGTTTAAAATTGAAAAGGGCTGGATCGGAGGGAAATATTAAGTTATTTATTAATTTATTTGCTTGTAATTTGCGGGTAAGAAAGGATCAGAGGGAAGGAGAACATTAAGTCCTATGCAATTTACATGAAGTTGTGCTGTAAAGCTCCGTAGTTCTAGGCACTTAACCTTTTATAATTATATCTGGTGTACAAGGGAGAAGAGGATAATCGGTCCGAGTGCGGAGGAGTTGCCATGCAAAACAAGCCGGTGAACTCGGCTACCTCCCCGGCCTAGCTTCCCGTCCGACAAACTTGTAATGCCAACTTAACCCTTAGCTCCCCCTCATCGGCTCTTTATGGATATTTGATAAAGCGGTCTCCTTTAATAAGCCCCCGAGCTAACTCAGTAGCAGCTCCTAACTTTTTGTAAAGTGTCTCTTCGACTTCAGAGACGACTCGTCCTCTCTCCGCGTCCCTTATCGGATCCTCTTTAGCGAGGGAGGCGAAATTTAATTGGCCACTCGTCGGAGTACTACATTGTGCCACGCCCCCCGACTCGTATAAAGTAATTAAAAATGGCCATTCCGAAAAGCCCCCCCCCCNCCCCCCCCTTCCGGCCCGTTTTTCTGTTTTTTCAAAAAGAATAGGAGAGAAAAAAACACAAGAGTGAATTATAAACAAGGCTTTCAATACCCACTCGGAGATAAAAGCCGACAAAATAACCTCAATTATATGCTCACTATTGCTCTCTCTCACTTCTTTTCTCCAGACTCTCTTCTCTTTTTTTAATTTTACAATTATACGTATAAAAATATAACGATAAAAACCTTTTAACAAAAAAGGAGGGTTCCATTGGCAATTCTGACGACAGCGGAAAAGTGGCTGTGTAATGAAAAAAGGAGCGGGTGCCACCCCCTCTCCTCCTTTCCCTTGATCCCTTATACATATATATAACGTTAACAGACTAAGCTCCTGTCGACCTTACAATTATTTATTTTTTTAAACAGATTCCACGTCAAAATGTTTTGAATACAATATTTCGGATTTTTCCTTTGGTGAGAAGCAGGTCGATATCGAAGGCTTTGATTACGTGTACCGAGTATTGCCTACAGAAAAGATTTACCATATGAAATCAACTCACGAGGCAGGCAAATGACATTCTCAAGAAAATAAGGCTTTGGCACATGGAAAATTTCTTTAAGAAAACATGGAAAAAAAAGCATTCATACGAAAAAAACAGAATTCATTTTTAAACAGTAACAGTTAGGTGTGTAGAAACGGCGTTGACAAACACAAACAGAAAAGTCAAAAGAAAAATCTCAAGTATTAGGTCGTAGTAATATTTTATATTATTATTGAAGCTTAGGAGAGCACTTCGACCTATCGAAATTACAGGTCAAAGAGCTGATGCAGAGTTGAAAGGACAAGATCAATCGACAAAAACAAAAGCTGAAACTAAGGAAATCAAACGAATTAAAGAGTGCATTGGTTATTCACGACACAGATGATAACGTAATATAAAAGTGGTCGAAAGCGAGGCAAGAACAAAAGAACAGAATATCAGTGTGTCAGAAGACAACAGCATTTTAAAAGTACTCAAAAATAAAATAGGCTTTATTTTTAAAAGGTCCTAACTGCACTTAATTAGACTCGGAGCTATTCTACAACTAAAAAGAGTCACAAATTACAAACATCATCTTGATAGTGGAGGCACCTGGATAGCTACTAAGTGATATTCACTTGCCAGCCAAAATAAAATTAGAGCCAAAATTATATTGGGAGATTGTACATCAATACACATCTAGTGTGCAATGTCTACTAATAGAATACACAACAAACAGGGAACATAATATAGAGAAAAATGTAAATTTTTTCTTCTTTAAAGATTTGTGGTATCGTAAGGTACAACAGTAATAATAATTCTTACATCTCTTTGATAATTCGTTTAAGTTAAGTAATAAGATTTTTTTCTATCTCCTGGTCATATTCATTCCACCAAAAAGTTTTTTAAAAAAAGAAACTATTGTTTATTTGGTAGACATCTATGCTAAGGAACTTAAAAATGAGGAAGAAAAAGAAAAAAAAGGAAGATAACAAGAGACAAATAAAGAAAACTTTTTTCCTAGGCTTGTAAGTTGAAATAACATAGGTTTGGAAGTTGACTATCTTGGCTTAAGAGTTGTTGACTTCCCAGGCTTGGGAGTTGACTACCTGGGCCTGGGAGTTTACCTGCTTGGACGTTCACTACCTAGGCTTGAGAATTAACCACCTAGGCTTGAGAGTTAACTATCTAGGCTTGGAAGTTGACTACCTAGGCTTGGAAGTTAACTATCTTGGCTTAGGAGTTGACTACCTAGGCTTAGGAATTGTTGACTGCCCAGGCTTGGGAGTTGACTACCTGGGCCTGGGAGTTTATCTGCTTGGAAGTTGACTACCTAGGCTTGAGAATTGACTACCTCGGCTTAGGAGTTGACTGTACAGGCTTGGGAGTTGATACCTAAGCTTGGGAGTTTACTGGGCTTGTATGTTCACTACCTAGGCTTGGGAGTTAGCTACCCAGGCTTAGGAGTTAACTACCTAGGCTTAAAGGTTTATAGATCAAGGCCTTAAAAGTATTTCAATTTATTTTATAAGCCTCAAACCTCACTCCAAAAATATAAAAAGAAAAATAACTAGAATAAACATCTGTTTATCATTTATTTACTTTTTATAGCTCAATAAAATCCGGGATACTATGTTAACTTTACATTCCCAGGGTTAAATATATCTAAAAAGAAATGTGTGTATATATATAGCAATTTACATGAAGTTGTGCT
>KZ651341.1:317695-335819 GCA_001010745.2 Gerris buenoi
AATCACAGCAAGAAGCATTAAGAGACATTACAATAAGAGGTATTTAAAGATGGTTAAACGCAATCACAGCAAGAAGCATTAAGAGACATTACAATAAGAGGTATTTAAAGAAGGTTAAGGGCAATCACAGCAAGAAGCATTAAGAGACATTACAATAAGAGGTATTTAAAGATGGTTAAACGCAATCACAGCAAGAAGCATTAAGAGACATTACAATAAGAGGTATTTAAAGAAGGTTAAGGGCAATCACAGCAAGAAGCATTAAGAGACATTACAATAAGAGGTATTTAAAGATGGTTAAGCGCAATCACAGCAAGAAGCATTATAGACATTACAATAAGAGGTATTTAAAGAAGGTTAAGGGCAATCACAGCAAGAAGCATTAAGAGACATTACAATTAATGGCATTTAAAGAATATTAGGGGAGTAACATCACATTTTCATTGCCTCTTACGCGCTTAGAGGCACATTACTTCGAGAAATTAAGAGAACATTTGGGACCATAAAATTAAAAGCATTTTGATAATGTTTTTACTGCTTATAAAACAATACTTTATACAAACTAGGTTACCGAAATATAAGAAATTTGATTAACTCAATAAAATAAATAATAATATAATAAATGTAAAAGTAAATATAATAGTTGTGCATGAAGTCTCACGTAAAAAGAGTTTCGTTGGTATCAAATGAAATCAGTATGTGGCAGAGCAACTAACTGCCGATAAAAAAAATTCGTAATGAACGTGAAAACTTAAAAAAGTCCTATAGGACCAGTTAATAGGATGAAATTGCTAATCTTATTTTTTATATGGCCCAGCATACCTCACATTTGCATATTTTTAGTAACATCGGAAATATAATTGAGAAGGAGGGGGATAGGGTTACGAAAAAGTACCTATGATTTTTTGACTGCATGGCGTGAAAAACGATTTCCTTAAGTGTTATATAATTTTGTAATCAACTCTTCAATTCCTTTCATTTGATACCCAACTAAAAAAAAAAAAAAAATAAAACTCCACATTTTTGGATTTGCACGGCTGATAATTTTGAGTTTGCTGCATTTTTCCTGAGTGCGCGTAAAAAATATCTTTAATACTGCAAACTTTCATGGGATTATCTCTTGTGATTTAAAAGCTATAGAAACCGTACAGAGCGACAGACGGACACGGGAACGAAACTATAAAGCTTTCTTACTTTTTGGTTTTACAAACGAAACCCTCGAAAAAGATCAAAGAGGAAAATGAAAGTTTTGATGGAGACAATAATCAATAATAGCTAATAATTCAGTCCTAATTATCTCATATTTTTCAGTAAGCGTTTGTATTAGTATTGTATAAAATTTAATATTTAATTTGAATAAATTATTTAGTAAATAATTACAAGATAAAAAGAACTTTTTATATACTACGTTCTTAAATTTTCTGTTGACTAAATAAAAAAATCATATGTTTGAAACCCATCAAAATGAAGATTGTAAAAAATATGGAACATGTCAAAACAAATAAAATAACTTTAATTTTTTCCGAACTAACTTTCCAGCAAAATTTGCTGAAAACTAATTAAATTCTGCCGAAAGATGGCTAAAAGTATTAAAATAATGCATTGTCATCGTGTTCTGAGCTATTCTGGAAGTTTTTAAATATTTAGCTACTCGGGATGTTAGTTAAAAGTCGATTGCAAGATTTGTGCTGGACAAACAAACAAACAAGAAAGCNAAGAAGCATTAAGAGACATTACAATAAGAGGTATTTAAAGATGGTTAAGCGCAATCACAGCAAGAAGCATTATAGACATTACAATAAGAGGTATTTAAATATGGTTAAGGGCAATCAAAGCAAGAAGCATTAAGAGACATTACAATAAAGCACCATTCACATATACCGACACGTAGCGTGTCCAGTACGTAACGTGGCAGACACGGCACAGACACACCATACAGACAACTCACTCACAGACGCCGACAGACAAACTAGTGAGTTAAATGCAAAATTACCTACTACAAGCATGTTTAAAAACTTTTCGGTTGAAGAATTAAGCTGTGGTAGCAATTTTGACGCCACAGACACGCACCAGCACAGACAAAGTAATTCATACCAAGCGTGCGAGTGCTACAGACACTGACAGACATTCA
Organism: Gerris buenoi; assembly: GCA_001010745.2. NCBI lineage: Eukaryota > Metazoa > Arthropoda > Insecta > Hemiptera > Gerridae > Gerris > Gerris buenoi. Next base: position 319,827 of record KZ651341.1, read on the forward strand.
CAGACTCGGGACAGCACAGACAAAATAAGCACCATTCTCATATACCGACACGTAGCGTGTCCAGCCCGTAACAGCACAGACACAAAAAAAATTATTACATGTATTATCTATATGAGTATTCACTTCTACAGACATTGAGCGGAACGTGTCCGCACAGACATGCGCCAGCAACGGCCAGTATTGTCGTAAAGAATATTTTGTCTGTGCTGTCCCGTGTCTGTGAATGTCTGTCAGTGTCTGTAGCACTGGCACGCTTGGTATGAATTACTTTGTCTGTGCTGGTGCGTGTCTGTGGTGTCAATGAATATTTTTCACATTGTTATTTTTTTTTAAACATGCATGTAGTAGGTAAGTTTGCATTTAACTCACTAGTTTGTCTGTCGGCGTCTGTGAGTGAGTTGTCTGTATGGTGTGAAAACTAGTGTCTGTGCCGTGTCTGCCACGTTACGTGCTGGACACGCTACGTGTCGGTATATGTGAATATGAGTGGATGGAATATATGTGTGAATATGTGGGTATATGTGAATATGGTGGGTATGTGTGGTGCTATTTTCTTTACGACAATACTGGCCGTTGCTGGCGCGTGTCTGTGCGGACACGTTCCGCTCAATGTCTGTAGAAGTGAATACTCATATAGATAATACATGTAATAATTTTTTTTGTTTCTGTGCTGGTACGGGCTGGACAAGCTACGTGTCGGTATATGTGAATGGTGTTTAAGAGGTATTTAAAGAAGGTTAAGGGCAATCACAGCAAGAAGAATTAAGAGACATTACAATAAGAGGTATTTAAAGAAGGTTAAGGGCAATCATAGCAAGAAGCATTAAGAGACATTACAATAAGAGGTATTTAAAGATGGCTAAGCGCAATCACAGCAAGAAGCATTAAGAGACATTACAATAAGAGGTATTTAAAGATGGTTAAACGCAATCACAGCAAGAAGCATTAAGAGACATTACAATAAGAGGTATTTAAAGAAGGTTAAGGGCAATCACAGCAAGAAGCATTAAGAGACATTACAATAAGAGGTATTTAAAGATGGTTAAACGCNAAACCGTACAGAGCGACAGACGGACACGGGAACGAAACTATAAAGCTTTCTTACTTTTTGGTTTTACAAACGAAACCCTCGAAAAAGATCAAAGAGGAAAATGAAAGTTTTGATGGAGACAATAATCAATAATAGCTAATAATTCAGTCCTAATTATCTCATATTTTTCAGTAAGCGTTTGTATTAGTATTGTATAAAATTTAATATTTAATTTGAATAAATTATTTAGTAAATAATTACAAGATAAAAAGAACTTTTTATATACTACGTTCTTAAATTTTCTGTTGACTAAATAAAAAAATCATATGTTTGAAACCCATCAAAATGAAGATTGTAAAAAATATGGAACATGTCAAAACAAATAAAATAACTTTAATTTTTTCCGAACTAACTTTCCAGCAAAATTTGCTGAAAACTAATTAAATTCTGCCGAAAGATGGCTAAAAGTATTAAAATAATGCATTGTCATCGTGTTCTGAGCTATTCTGGAAGTTTTTAAATATTTAGCTACTCGGGATGTTAGTTAAAAGTCGATTGCAAGATTTGTGCTGGACAAACAAACAAACAAGAAAGCAAGCTAATAAAAAAGTAGTAATATTACTATTTCTTAAAGCAGAAGAATTAGAAATTTTCATATGTTTTTCAGAATGCATAAAGTCAATAAGAAATAGAAATAAAGATAATAAAAATAATGTGTCAAGAATCTACAAGTCAAAAAACTTGCAGATAATCTCATTAAATGATTATATTGTAAGAAAGGACAAGACTTAGTATAAAGGGAGAAAATAAAAGTAGACAAGAAACAAGAGAGGGGTGGGGGTGTGTTGAATGTAACAGCTCTGTTGCTATCCGAGGTAAAGCTGGTAATGAAGTGCAGTAAGCGTTTACATTAGTAATTGTACAAAATTTAATCCTTAATTTGCATAAATTATTTAGTAAAAATTACTTAGAGCAGAAGAAATGGATATTTTTATGTGTTTTTCAGGATGCATAAAGTCAATAAGAAATAAAATTGAAGATAATAAAAATAACGTGTCAAGAATCTACAAGTCAAAAAACTTGCTGATAATCTCATTAAATGATTATAATGTAAGAAGGGACAAGACAGTATAAAGGGAGAAAATAACAGTAGACAGAGAAACAAGACGGGGGTGGGGGTGTGTTGAATGTAACAGCTCTGTTGCTATCCGAGGCAAAGCTGGTAATGAAGTGCAAACACTGCCGGACCAATTCCTCCACTACAGCAAACAATCCCTTGTTTACTTGTACAAATATAGTCCTCAGCAAATATTGACTTCCAGCATTGTAATCATTATTGTGATAAGCAACAAAGAATAGCTTAACATTTTATGAGAAAGCCTCACCTGTTGTGTCCCAACGAATAATTTAATCATGGCATGAACTACTTTGTAAAAGTACGAGCTTTAAGTATTACTAGTCAATCAGCTGTCAGTAATAGAACAATAAAGGTGAATTCATCATCGTGATAAAATAATTATCTCATTGTTATAAGTCTCTCGACAACTGCAGAAAGATTCACTGGTCTGTTATAAGTTCGAGGAAGTACTAATCAAGTACTAATCAAGCATCCTATAAGAAATTATGAGACAACAAAGTAGTTATTGACACAATAGTTCATCTTCGTATCTATACCAGTATATATACGATGTTTTTTTTTAGTAATTGTTGTTGAATTTTAATACTAGTTCTTCAATAAAATTCTTTAACACATCCGCCAAAAGTGGACTAAGAGGTAAGCCCATAGCTATTCCTTTGTTTGAAGTATAGTATTGTTAAATACCATGTTGTTTTGACCGAGGATTTTTTGGACAGAGTTATTGTAAATTATACTTTTAATTTAAGCAAAATATTTCAACATACCATCATTAAAATAATGTTGATATTTGGAATGGATGTCGAGGCTATAGTTCTATCAGTGGAAACATTGAAAAATACGAGTATGATCAGATATGATTATAATTTCTCTTTAATAGAAAGGTTTGGCTATGAATGCTTATGTAATATCATTTTGTATCTTAGTACCACGTTAGTTAAAATTACGTTTTACCAATTGTTATTTTATAACTAATACGATAAAACATAATTATTTTGCAGCGATAGTTGTATGGAATGTTTAATCATAGTAATTCCCAGTGAAAGTAGCGCCTGATACAAAGGTATTGTTTGTAGATTGTTCTTTGTTAAGGATTTAGTAGTGTACTCATTGAAATTTCATAATCCGAACAGATCGGCCAACTCTATAACTCGTGGCTACTTTAGGAATAGACGAGGGAAGGGTAAGATCGTACGCAAAGATAAGTTATCTCGCTAAATCCTTAACGGGAGGGAGAAGCTGTAAAGGGGTTAACACTACGGACATCCCTGAGTTTCGATCCGCCACCTTATCAACTCATCTCTTTCACTAAAAAAAAGGGGGTGGAGTTATAAAGAAGAATAAAGCTCTATTAAACGAGTTATTGTCGCGGGTTACTGGCTACGAGGAGGCCGAAATATAAAAACAAAGTAGGTCCTGAGGTCGTAAGGGTAATCCATCAAAGAGTTAGTGGAATAGGAGCGGCGGTGCGCGTCTAATAGTCATTATACGGCCGTACAATGAGCAACACATAATATACAGCTTGTCAGATATACCGTCATCATCATAGGCATTAGAGCCTACCTTCCAGCTTCACCCTGTGAGATAAGCCCTCTTCAATCAGGTCCTATCTCCCAACACTCATCTCCATTTCATATCCCCACGGACATCGCATTGCAATCGCACATTAAAGTATATACAAGGCTGTACATTGTAGTCAAATGCTCTCCTCTAAGTCCCATACTGTTAATCTTGTCATTAAAGCAGTAAAGTGCTTTAGTTTAAACTTCTATCAATGAGCTGAAATTATTAATTACTATTATCTCATAAGTTTCAAAGTTTTCAATATAGTTTTTAATTAATTCATGACAAATTCATGATTACATTCCGTTTTTCGAATAGACATTGTTAATATACGAGTATATCGAGGGAACAAAACATTTGCTGGAGTTTTATAATATTAATATATTTATGACTGTGAAACTTAGTTGCGAACCTAAGATGTTCATAACAGATGTATAAAGTTCTTTATGTTCATAGTTCTTTAAATCGAGCCCTTGCCTAATTAACTGATTGTTGGTCGCTTTAGTTGACAAACTTGACAACTGAAGCGAGTGTGGGTAGAATTTTGCCTCACAATGACAATTAAGGAAAAAATGTGTCTCTTATTGTCAATTTTCTTTAGTGACACAAGATCAACTGACCTCAGCGTAGAAACGATAAAATGATAAATCAAGGGAATCGAATACACTGAAAAAATCGAAAATAATTACAAGATAGAAAGAACTTTTTATATACTAAGTTTTTAAATGTTCTGTTGACTAAATAAAAAATCATAAGTTTGAAACCCATCAAAATGAAGATTGTAAATATGGGACATGTCAAAACAAATAAAATATCTTGCGGATTTTTTCCGAACTAACTTTCCATATAGCAAAATTTGCTGAAAACGAATTAAATTCTGCTGAAAGATAGCTAAAAGTATTAAAATATTGCATTATCATCGTGTTCTGAGCTATTCTAAAAGTTTCAAATGTCACTCGGGAGGTTAGTTAAAAATCGATTGCAAGATTTGTACTGGACAAACAAACACACAAACAAACAAACAAGAAAGCAAGCTAATAAGAACGTAGTAAATAATTGCACAATAAAAAGAACTTTTTATATACTATGTTTTTAAATTTTTTGCCATAAATCATAAATTTGAAACCTGTCAAAATGAAGATTGTAAATATGGGATATGTCAAAACAAATAAAATAACTTGCGGATTATTTCCTAACTAACTTTCCATACAGCAAAATTTGCTGAAAACGAATTAAATTCTGCTGAAAGATGGCTAAAAGTATTAAAATAATGCATTGTCAAAGTGTTCTGAGCTATTCTATAAAAGTTTCAAATGTCTAGCTACTCGTCGATTGCAAGATTTGTACTGGACAAACAAACAAACAAACAAGAAAGCAAGCTAATAAAAACGTAGTAAAAATACACTAATTTCCAAGGGTATACGATTGTAAAAACTTAAAATCCCCACGATTACATTTTAAACTAATGTTTTGTAGTTGTGGGAAATGCAAGGTCCCTCTCATGAAGGTAAAAGTAAAATCGAGATGCGGTCGATTAGGCGTTCACAGTTGTCGGACAAATTACTCTCGGAAATTAAATGGGACCTTCGCAAAGAAGGGATTTACTTGGAAAAGGAGCGACGATGAGGGAGAAACGAATAGGCCCCGTTCTACAAGGAAGATTTTACCACAATATAAAGGGCTTAAAGGCAAGGAAGAGCTTACGAGGTGAAATATACACACGTATATATATGACAGTGAGGGACGGACAATGGAGTGAATGGGTGGGTGAGAAAAAGACTTGGGGTGGAAAGCTTAGAGCCAGGGGGTCCTTGTCACCTCGCCAGGTAATTGATCCCGGAGGTGAATAGGGTACCCCAATATCTTACATAATCTCCGCCCTACAACTCCTCTTCCACCCTATAAAGAAGGATTATCGGTCTGAGGGAGGAATTAAACAGAAGCTCTTGTGTGCTAACGCCGCGTGGCTCGCGTCATCTCTAATACCCTAACCCACAATCCCAACACCCCTTTCTCTTTTTTTCAATCCCCTCTCTTTTTCAAAAATAAATTAGTTTTATCTCTTACTAATGCTCCTTTTGATGTGTGACTATAGCTATTTGTTTGTTGGCTCTAAAAAAATATATATATATTTAAAACCCCATAATCATGTCTTAACAATAAATTATTTTGTTATAATAATCTATTTCTAAATTTATAATTTTAGAAACGAAATCCTTAAAGTAATACCTTTCTAACTTGTACAAAATTCGACACGAAAGGGCAAAATTTATTAGCCTTAAATATATATACAGGGTGGGCCAAAAAAACCGCACTTTTTTAAACAGTTATAACTCAGATTCTGTAGTAGATAGAGATATGGGGTTTGCGGGGTCTGAAAACTACATTCTTCTACTTTGAATTTCATATCTATAACTTTAAAAACGATTAGGTAAAAGCCACACTCAATGACGGTTTGAAATAGGGTCTAAAAAAAAGTCGTTGTCCGGGTAGTAATCTTGTCAGGTATTATAGTTTTGATAGAATAAATTACCATATGGTGGAAGGGGGAGGGGGGAGTCTTTGTAGTTAAGAAGGAGTCCCTCAGTGTTATAATAACAAACATTGAAGATGAGTTAAGCACAATGTTGCCTGAAGTCTGGGCAATTCCCTTGCAAATATTGAATTGTTTGCTTGGAGCGATGGGACGGGGTAACATCTTGCATCAACGAGTAATTTACATTTGATCATTAATTTCAGGCAAAATTGTGCTTAATACATCTTCAATGTTTGCTATAACACTGAGAGACTCCTCCCACTTACCTACAAAGAATCCCCCCCTCCACCATATGGTAATTTATTCTATCTAAACTATAATACCAGACAAGATTACTACTCGGACGACTTTTTTTAAGACCCTATTTCAATTCGTCATTGCGGGATATGAAATTCAAAGTAGAAGAATTTAGTTTTCAGACCCCACAAACCCCATATCTCTATCTACAACAAAAGCCTGAGCTATACCTAACTGTTCAAAAAAGTTCGTTTTTTTGTCCCACCCTATGTATATTAAATAAATTATAGATATTCAATATTACCGCGCAAATTCCGGCAATATTGTTTACAGTACAGATTAGTTCATTCTCAAACATCGAATTTGCTNAACTTCGACAATGATAAAAACTTATATAAGTAAAAATAATAGTGCACTACTACAGGCATGTACTATAGTTATATATGTATTTAATATTAAAATTATTTTTACCAAAATAATAGACAAATAATAGACGAATAAAAATAATAATAGATATTATTCTCTACAAAAGTGCATTATTTAACTACATAATAATGCGATGATATAATGTTTGGTCAACATAGGCCAGTGGTACACGTATGTGTTGCGGGTCTAGCATTAGCTACACAACATTTAACTAAACCATTAATCCTGTACTTTTCATATTTAAATTCGTATATATAAGTTTAACCAACTGAAAATATAAAGTTTTAAATAATAGTTAAAGAAAATAACGTACAGCCATTTAATGTTTATCAAATATTAATACCTATTAATATGTAAGATTATATTTTATCTTAAAAGTTTAAAATTAATTGACTGTTAATTTAAGTCTCAGAAATATTTTAATCTCAGGGAAAAATATAAACAAGTAAGAATTATCTACGGTAGAAGACGTTTGTACATTAAATCGTCTAAATACTACATTACAAATCTTAAATGTACTAATTTAGATTAAACTAATCTTAAGTGTACTAGTTTAGATTATTCTAATCTTAAATAGACTAATTTAGATTACTCTTGAATGAACTAATACAAGTCACATTAATCTTCAATTTACATTTATATTAGGTGCTTGTTTAATTTTTTTTAGTTATTTAATTATAAATATCTGCTTTTTATGTTAATAGATGTTATTGCAAGTATTTCTGTTCTTTAAAAAGTTAAATGAGTTTTACATGAAATAATATTAAAGTATATAGTATAATTATGTTTATCTACGATTGTTACGAAACATAAACATTGTATCTCTGTTTAGATGCGTAGAAAGTAATTCTTTACATACTTTTATTCATTACGCATGCGTGTCTTATAATTCTGAAGAATTCCTCTTTTTTTCCGCCCTAGGGCGGTAAAGAAGAAGAATTCTTCAACTTTACGCACGATTAGCGAGTTTGTTTACATTTAACAAAACTAATTTGATGTTTGGTTATTAAAAGTAACTGTTTATAACAAGCTTTTTGTGAAAATCAATGCGTGATTTAAGTGATTATGACGAATATGAGGAGAATAATACGCCTCCCGAAATAATTAATTCGGCACAAAATAAATCTAATGAATTAATGTCATCTTTATCAAAAGATGTATACGAACTTCCATACAGTAAGTTTATTATTTTTCTGTATTTATTATTAAATTCTAACAATCGTAGATAAAGTACGGTACTCAACTCGTGCGAAAACGGCATTTTGCATTGCTCGTGTGGTTTTACTACCACATCGCTGTCGCTCGGGTGTAAACTCCACATTCGCATGCAAAATGCTACTTTCCGCACTCGACGCGTAATGTACTATTACTTGTTCCAACGAAGAATTGTACTGCAATACAATTATTTTTTACCTATTCTTTAGCTAGAGCGTTTGTTCATAACTGTATAATATATTGATCAGCCACTTCACGTTTTAATAGATATGAAAATTGCTGATATAGTGGTCATTGTTTGCGTGAGATTATATGCGGAAAAACATGTACATATAATTGACTACTTTTGACACCGGATCACAATATTTTTAAAGTTTTATTAGAGGGATACTAATTTTCTAAAAAAAATAATGGGCTAAGGATGAAATTTTTTAAAAATTATAACCACGTTTACCCGGCTTATCTAAAAAGTAGGACCATATTGTCCACGATATTGTCTTTTTATCTCAAGATTTTTTTTTACAAATGAATATAAAATAAGGCCGATTTACTCCAATCAATCCTCACCCTACAGCAGAAAAAAAATCCAAAATATTGGGGCACGGCTGATATTCTGAAGGGTGACATATTTGTGTCTGTTATTACTTCAAAAAAAAATTGGGGGAAAGAGGGACCCGACATATTCATGAATGCTTACCCTCTTCAACGTTTGACGACATCAATTTCAACACATGTTTATCAATTAATAACAGCTCAACATATCCTGCCTCTGTTACACCGTCAATAACCAGAATGGCTTTGATCGATTCTTCACTGTTATACCATGTAGCTTGACAACAACCGTTTGTTTTTAGTGTTTTTTTTTTTTTTTTTTGTTATTAAAGGGCTTTTCCATTTAATATAAACCATGGTACTTTATTTAACTGGGGTTTTTGGTATGAAAGCATTTCTCTTTTTCACCACAGGGGATTGAGCGGCTGTAATGGAAAATCATTGTTTCACACAATTTTATATTAATTATAAACAAACGTGTTACATTTTATATCATCTTCAATGCAAGTGTTAGCAGACTAAGTGAAAGACTACTAGCTACTAAATTTAGACCTAAAAAATGAAATCTTAACCATAAAAACAATAGCTACAAACAATGGATACAACACAAAAACAATTGGCAAAATGATAACTAATCTAGAACCACTAGAAGAAAACCCTAAACCCTGGATTAGCTTACCTTACGCATGGGGAAGCTTTCAGAACAAATAGGAAAAAATTATTAAAAAAAAAAAAAAAAAAAAAAAAAAAACTTAGTTACAAAGCCTTACACATACTCAGGCACCGATCGAAACTAAAGATAAAAAAGGAGTATATAAGCTGATATTCGTGAACAGTAAAGGTATATATATGTCGGAAAATCAGGTCACATACCAAAAACATGTAAATGTATCTAGCTTTGCCAACCATGTACTAGAAACTGATCATACATTTGATGTCAATAATTACGAAAACAGGAAATCAGACTTTTTAGAAAATTTGGAAGAAATTCAGAGGCCTATCCAAGACAAAAATATAGAATGTTTTAATGAAAGATCTATCCATAATCACTCTCACTCTGCCCTTGTAAAATTCATATTAAAAATAATTGTGTGAAATAACATCAGTTTCAAGGGGCGGGCACGAATTGGACAACTTTTACCTGCTCTGGTTAATCCTCGAGCTCGAATTGGACAACTTTTACCTGCTCTGGTTAATCCTCGAGCTCGAATTGGACAACTTTTTAGAAGCAGCCCCCTTGGGACGAGCACGAACTGGACAACTTTCGCATTTTATAACTATCGCACTTTTCTTATGACTCGATAGTAAAAAAATATAGTCAGCGAAACTGTCTACGGTTTTATCACTGAAACGACTGTTACTCCGATTTTGTTATAACTGAAAATACAAAAGTTTTACATTTTTAATCCAAAAAAAACTAACTCTGTGGCGCAACAGCCCATGGAGACCTACATTTTGGCAAAATATAGGCATAGTAAGAGGGCCAAAAAAATAGACAATAAAAACGTTTAAATAAAATGTTATTTTTGAAAAATTCTTTTTTCACGTTTTTTCAGAGTTATTGGGTGGTAGCGCCTCTAAATTAAGAGCTAAAATTCATTCTCGATTTCGCCACGGGGTATGATTTTTCTGAACATACATGCCAAATTTCATCAAAATCACGCCAGTAGTTAAGGCTCCACGCGTCTGCACAGACTACAGACGACAGACAGACATTTTTTAAAAATCACTTTTTTGGACTCAGGGGACCTCTAAACGTGTAAATTCATCAAAATCGAATTTTCAAGTCATCACAATAATTTCTTTTTATATACTAGGTACATGAGAAAGTAAAAAAGGAAATATGCAAAATAATCAGCCACATTTAAACAAAAAGCATATTTGTTTTTTTATCTATAGTACATAGTGAAAAATATAATTATACAGCAAAAAACGCTTTTTCTAATAATTAATTATGCGGTGGCTTTTCATTTTTTTTCCCATGAAGCCAGTTTAGATAATTTAACGTTTTGATAAATGACGTCGGATAATATGAATAATAATAGATAATAGATCAATAATAATAGATTATAATAATCTAATGTATATAATATAAATAAATAAACAAACAAATATTGCAAATGGTAAGGGGGGGGGGGGGGGGGCCGAGCGTCACCCGCACGCAGGTGGCTATGAAGCAAGGACCGGCCCTGCCTTTAATAATAGAAAATAATAGTATGGTGAACAAGGCGCCGCGCCGTGTTGAAAATTGAGAATCTATCACGTCGTCTACACTCTGATAGTTGCCGCGATAGTTGCTATAGATGACAGCAACTATCGCGTCGACTAACACCGTATAAATGGGGCTTTACACGCTATCGAATGCCACTCTCTATCTGGTGCTGAAAGTTGTCCAGTTCGTGCTCAGGGATTAGTGGACCCTTTTTTGACCCTTCCTTATGGTTAGAAAAGTTGTCCAGTTCGTGCCCAGCCGTTTCAAGGTACATATAACTAAACTATAGTAAAATAAGGAAATTATGGTTTAGCCTTAAAAATAATGTTATACCTGAACTAAGCCTTTAAATCCCTTACTTTTAGTTCCCTAATCCTTCTATAGCCCTTATCTACCCTCAATTTGTAGTTTTATTTTAAGTCTATATAAGCTTTTAAAATAAATAAGTAGCTAGTAGATTTTCTCTTACTATGCAAACTCTGAAGTTGATGAAAAATGTCGAATCGCATTTGTTTATAATTAATATAAAAATTTGGTGACAATATTGTTGTATTACTTTTTATTAACCCATCTAGTCATAATTATGAAGTGGTACCACAAAATTTCAGTCAAAACAGCCTATCATTTAAGGTTTAAATTTAAAAAATTGATACGACGTATTGTGTTTTAGTTTTTCATAAGCTTCATTAAAAATTAGTTTGTTCGTAGCTTCTTTAAGGTATTATAATCCTTTTGAAACTGTAATACGAATACGACTTAGCGATATTTGAGTTAATTTAATAGCTATTTACGTACCTATAGTAAGGTCATTTTTACAGGTCGAGGGCGACGTTTGAAAGCACGAGTGCGTTTAACGCCCGAGGCCTGTCATGTCGCTTACTGCTCGTGGTGCGTACACTATTTTATCGCCCATCGCCCACCACATGTAAACTAATTACTAAACATGCAAACTATTCTGCCGTAATCATCAAATCAATAAATGAATATTCATCAGTACCAAAACAAACCCCAGTTATAAAAATATTGATCTAATTGAACAGATGAAATTGAGAACTAACAACAACTAGCGCTTCCTGCACGCCGCGACCAGGAAGCGGCCGCTTCTCGAACTAGCAGCCTGTAAAATAAAGCATGCATTTTTACAGGCCCCAGGGTTGTAAAATAGAGCTTTACCGTCCACTCAGGATAGGAATGTTTACAAGTGGTGGGCGATAAACAAATTAACTAAGTATAAATAAGTGAAACATACCCGTAGAGTTGGTCAATCGTCAGGTCCCATGAAGGTACCTCCGGTTCACCTCTATGACATACAGCACGCCATATCCAACTTGCACCATATGATCAGCCTCCACCACTCTTCTCCAAATATAACCTTGTGTAACCTGAAACAATACACCATTTGAATCAGCATTTCGACTTTATTTATCTACGAATACTACTAACTAATGTCTTAATAGTGGTCAGAAGTTTGATATCTATATCCACTGGAACTGGCTTCAAAAATAGTTTATGTCAGAAAATAATTCTAAGGGATAAAGTGCTTAAACGTTAAAGAATACCTCATTATTTTAATTAAGTATAAGAGATATTGGTATAATGTATATAGCCGGTTGTAGGTATGTGCACAATATTAGGTATTTATTTAGATTGTTACTACCCTATGTTGTTTATATTATAAATGGATAACGGATATAATTATTTATATATTTCTTTGTCTAAATAACTAATAAGAAAAAGGGATGTTTAGTCAAATGTACTTTGGGACAAAGGAATATCACACTTCTGTTATTATAAGAGTAGTAACAGTCTAAACAAGAACAATACTAACACTTTCTTTTAGATTGTTACTCTCCTCTATATTTTTTTTCAAGGGGAGTAACAATCCGATGTCTTTAGTAATACGGTAACAGAATTTTACCCACATTGTTCGGATGTGTAAAAAACCAGAGAGAGTAACAGTCAAAAGAATGTGTTCGAAATGTTCTTCTTTAGACCTCTGTTTTTATAGGGCGAGTATAACAGTCTAAAATAAAAACATTTTGTACACCTTCTTTAGATTGTTACACTCTCTGTTGTTTTTTTTTCTTTTATAAGCCGAGTAACAGTCTAAAGAAGTGCCCAAGATTATATAGATGCAATGTATGTAAATCTAAAAAATAATCAATGCATACTAATGGGAACTAAAAAAAAAAAAACATATTACAGTATTATCCACGATAAGTTTTTGCTAGAGTTAAATTAAATGAAGAATTTAAAACGCAAAAGTTATCCAAAGTCAACATTTAAATATACAACTGGGGCGTATGTGAGCCCCATGATTTATCTTTTAGGCAAAAAGTCTGAAAATAATTGTTGCAAATGTAAAGACGCCTGTATAAAATTGAATATGCTTGGTACGAGTAACCTATCTAATACATTACACATTACACATGCCATCAATCTTTCCCTGTTTCGCCTGATGATAAGTAACTCGACGAGAGTTACGTCTTAATTGAACATATACACTTATGTCTAAAAGTAAAGAGGGGAAGAAGTAGATGTTTATAAATAAAATAATAGGTAGCATAAATGTAAAGACGACGTAAGGGTTAGAAGACTTTACTAAGTAGTCGAGGTGAGTAAATATGTATGTAGGCGAAGGATACGGGTGTTTGCTGGCAGAGCAGTTGCCAGCCGAGAACAGTTAATCACATTATACTCGAGTCAGGAAAATACCAGGCGAATATGGGAAATTGTGTATCTCGCGACTATAACATTTCTCTTCTCCTCCCTCTCACACGCTAACAGCTTTTCTTCCTTTATTATACCCCCCTTCTGATAAATACTTAATACCTTTAATAATCCTTTGAATTTAAACTCTAGTTAGATTCTACCTCTTTCAACTCGGATACATTAAAGATAATTCATTTTTCAAAATTATTGTCATTTAAAAAAAAATAAAACGTATAAATAAGATGAAAGTTAAAAAGTAAATAAGTATGTTAGTTAGTAAATAAGATGAGTTGTTTTAAATGAAAGGAATATATGATAATAACATCATGGTAAGCGATGGAAAGTTCGAGATGTTAGTAGTCAATCGATATTACACCAACTTCAGCAATATTAATGATAATGATAGGTAACTAGTATGGAGCTCACTTATTAACAGATATGATAAAATTAAAAAAAATTACCGAATTGACTGCAGACGCGGTAGAATTAAAGATTCTCGCGCCACCGTGATTCGACCCTGCTATTGAATGTACTAAAAATAATGAACTCCGAGAGATGATTGGAAAAAATTAGACAGGAACGAGACCCGAAACTACTTATAAAAGTACTCCTGACACTTTTTTACCTCTTTCTAAATAGGTTTTATGAAACGAATGTAATTCTTAGGTGGAAGGATATTATCGGTTAATAAAGTTATTTCCACTATATGATTTTCTCGACTCTTTATTCGTTTCTCGAGGGGTTCCAACTAAAGCGATGATCGCAAAGTTTGGGAAATTGCTCGTGCTCATCAGGTTGTGTTTAATGAAGACACGAAACGACTCCTAAGCCTAACGAGAAAACAGAGTGGGAATAATAGAAGTGACAATCTCCTCGGGTCTCATGGATCTTACAAATAGGTGATAATCCCTCGTCCAAGTTTTTCACTGCCGGAGGGGTTTTTACGATTATTATGGTCGGACGGTAGACCGAGGTAGATATTGGGTAGAGTTATAGGGGAAGTCGGGAAGGTAAGGTGGCGGTTATACGACACCCGGGATTGTAAGAAGGTGGTGGAAAGCTATATGAAAGCTTTGCCGTAGAGCTTAAAAGAGCCGCTAGCTGGTACTTCTCCTCATATTGCCTTCCTTCCTATACATATAGAACCTGTCGGATATTATACTGTCGACCTCCTTCTCTCCTACAAATAATTAGCTCTCCTAGTCCTTCTTCCATACTTCCACAAATAATAACAAATAGTTCATGAAAAGAACTCGAAAAGACACGACCTCTTCAAATAGTGCTTCTTACCATTCAACACTTGCTCTTGGAAAAATATCTTAAGGATACAAAATTTCATTTGCCGTCTTGAAAAAAACAACATTCTTATGCTGTTGAAATTACATGGTAGTACTCTATGCTTTACTTGGAAGACATGGATACATTTTCAGCTAAATTCACTGATTACGTACAACAAAACAATGAACAATGAGAAGAGAGTATAAGAAATAATCCTTGTTTGTAACACTTCTTTATTGGAGAGGACCCACCATGACCATGACCAAATCAACAAATTTTTATTATTTAAACAATTTTAATATTATACAAATGATAATTTGCAACAATATTATTGTTCATTGAAGTCTTGAGAATGAATTTGAGTAACATGGTTGCCTGTGGAAATTCCAGAAGCATGATAAGAAAACTTCAATTAAAGGCTCTCTATAGTTATTGTAGTCCAAATTACCTGGCCCTGATTTACCAATGGGGCATTTGCCTAGGGTGGCAGAGGCAGATTAAGAGGGGTGCTAAAAAAATTCGGAACTTCGAAATCACCGTCTTTTTTTTGCTCGACAACTCTGTATAGCTTTCAACAACAAACCTGGACAAAAAAATGGAGGGTTCCATGTCAAATGACTGAGGGGGTGCCATAGGAAGTGAAATGTTTAGCCCAGGGCGCCGGGTACCTTAAATAGGGGATTGAACGACACTTATTGAAATCCTCGTACATAATAAGTCAGTCTGATATTTATACATTTTATTATTTTGCGGATGCTACTCTAATTACTAATTACCTTTTGGTTAAGACCTTTGTCTTGTTGTTATTCTTATCTTGTTTTTATTCTTATCTTAAATTTGTAAGTAGATAAATTCAGTTAGACGTTGTCGCTCGCTGACTCAACTTCACTTTATTCCGCTCTTAGTGTTGCTCTACCCTTCACCTAAGTTACCGCGCGTGTCCCAATTTTCCTTGTCTCCTTTCCCTCCCCTCTTCACCCTCACTCCATCCTTACCACGCTTCTTTTCTTCTGCTGCCTCAAATATAAGGTATTCATTTTTATTTATCTGAACCACTCCAGAACCCTACTACAGTCCATTACTACCAATTTCCAACA
>KZ651341.1:349121-360204 GCA_001010745.2 Gerris buenoi
TGTTATATTTTTTATTTGTTATAGTTATTGTTAAAATAATTGTTATAAGACAGGTTAATGTAGTTATGAGTTGTTGAGAAATAGTGACGAACCTAACAAAATGTTAGGTAATAGTTTTTCAATTCATAAATTATGGAAAAAAGTTTTTTATACATTTTCAATCTAAGGTAAGATCTCTTATAGTTGATTAGTTTTTGTAAAATAAAATTTCATTTAAAATGTTTAAAATATCATGCTTTTAAATTATTAATTGTCTCTAATAGAACATGTAAAATTTACAGTATTATTTCGATGTTTTTAGGCCTGAAGATGACCGTGATGGTCGAAATATAGCCGTATGTGATATGTAGTTTATTTCAATTATTATCGACCCTAAACGACCGATACCACATGAAAGTATTAAATAAATTAGAGACAAGAAAGAAGAAATACGGTTATGTGTATTAAGTTTTATAAAAATCGTTATGTTAGAACGTAAGATATCAGAAAACGTTGGGTTCTCTTATTTTAAACGTTTAGGACAACTTAAATAAAAATTTAGCGATCTTTAGGGCGGTGTTGGTGCTTGTTTTACTAAAATCACTTATTAAAAAAAAAAAAAAGTCGTTTGCATTATTAAATGGATAAAGTTTTCTCATACTAAAATTCCAATTTCACATTTGAAGCTTAAGTTTACGCGCGAACGCTTGAGCTGACAATGTTGTCCAACAAACTCGTCCTGAGCATTGGTAAAATGAACATGTGTACCAAATTTCAACTAAATCTGTCATCATTTACTCAAATTATGGTCATTGGTCGATTTCGTGACGTTTTCACTCCTGGGCTCCAGACGCTGTAACCAATGCCATAAGCAACTTCGTTCCAAAAAATAAAAGAAATCAAGTTATTCAAAACCGCCCGTTTTGAATAAACTTTTAGCGTGGCTGTTTTAGCTCAGAGGTACAGAAGAAATTTCCGTCACGTAATAAATGACAAACATGAGATGCTTTTAAATATCGTACCAGGAAATTAGGATTTAACAGGAGGTTGTTAGGTTTTCATTTATAGTACAATATTTTGACGATAGGCAGACTGAAGTTTCAATAAACGATATGCAAAATGTAAATCTTATAAATATCGCGCCAGGAAGTTAGAATATGATAGGAGGTCGATTGGTGTTTACATGTATTCATTGTAGTACTATATTTCGCCGATACAAATTCTAAATTTTATATTTAATAATATCAGAGCTCCTAGCGGACCAAATGTTAATCAAAATAGATTAATGTTTCATTATAATTTCGCCCCTTAAGATCCATTTACTTTATCAGTTAGGCAAATGTGTACTGGTTTTCTCCACTTCATGGAGAAGCATTGAAATGTCGATACAGCATTAAATGCCAAAATAACTTTTCGTCCATGAAATGGAAAAAGACGGTTTTTTTTTATTATACTCAAGAGATTATTTAATCTTAAAAATTATTGAATGTATACTAAAACTCAAAGAGTGGACAAAAGTGTTTGATCATAAAAAGCATTTTCCGTCGTATCTTATTCAAGTTATACGTTTCAACTGAATTTCAATGAGCCTATTCGAAATATAATGAGAAAATTGGACAAAAGAGTTTGATCAAAAAGCATTTACCGTCTAATGTTAAGCAATTTGTTTCGACCGAAATTTAATTGAACTTTTAGCATGAAGATTCCGAATCTCACGTATTTAGGATTTACGGGAGAATAATAATCATTAGCTACTCAAAACAAAAACACCTTTAATTTGATATACAACATGATGACATAAGACCTAAAAACCTTTTTTTGTGGTTTTGACCATGTGGGGTAGCCATTTTTAAAATAATGTCAATATGCGTATACTTCCTCTCTCTACAAATCAAGAGATTTGCAATATGCCGCATTTGTTTAAACTTTTTTCAACATTCTCATTTCGGCAATACATATACATGTACATACATATTTGCTTTCAAAATGCCGTCAAAACATGGTAGTTACATACACTTTTAGGTTTCTGTACAAAATAAAAAAGAAACCTTATATAACGGCTTTGTCTGTCTGTCTGTATGTATGTCCGTTGGCTTGTTTCAATTCATAAACTTATAGCTAGAAACATGAAATTTTGCACACAGGTACATCTCGGCATTTTAGACAACTGGACAAATTTTGGAGTTTTTACACTTAAGGCCCGGCCAATATGGCGGATGAGTAAAACAAAGTTTTTAGTTACCATGGCATTTTATACATCAATTGGCACTCTTATACTTTGTTACCCACCCGAATGTATTTATTTATTTTTTATTTATTATTAAATCCAAGTGAACTTTCTTTTGATCAAAATAGTAGATTTGGTCAAGGTCAATCCATTTATCTGTAAGGGGCTTACGATGTGTGAACTAAGGTTAGTACCGTCGTCCTCATTCCGAAATTTCATGTTTGATTTCCAAAACGGTGTAATATTTTCGCACTTCATATTGATAAGATTTAAAAATAAACCGCATTGAAACGAAGAAAAAGTCATCCGAAGGTTTCTTTAGGAATGGTTGTAACCGAGGATTTTAGATTCTAGATAGTTAGACTAACGGATATTGGCAATTTTATGTACAGAAGTGTGATATTCCTTTGTCCCAAAGGAATATTTGAACATCGCCCAATTAAGATTGTAAATTAATTTTAAAAACATGTCAAACTCAATAATATAAACAAACGGCGGGTAACCAAATAAAATCTTGCCACATACGACCTAAAGTAAAAAAGTACCCATCAATTTAAAGGTCTTAAAGTGTAGAAAAAGAATATGCAACTATTAAAATAACACACGTAATATTTTCAAGATGGCGGCCAATATGGCGAACAACTAAAAAAAGTTTTTAGTTACCATGGCATGCTATACCTACATCAATTTAAAGGTCTTGAAGTGTAGAAAAATAATATGCGACTATTACACTTAGTATTTAAACAAAATTGTAAAGAAACCGGCGATTATCGCCTCACGTACTTACGTGAAGCGCGCCTTACTTGTTTTTACTCTTAAAGACCTTTTTAAACAATGTATAAATTGAAGCGTTGACAAAAAACTTAAAATTTAGTCGTCCACCATATTAGCCGCCACCGACATCTTGAAATTATGAAGTGTGAAATTTCCAAAAACTATACGGTTATCACAAATCCTCTGAAGTGCACCTGTGCCGAATTTCGTTGAAATCGGTCAATATTTATTTTCAGATAATTTATTATTTAAAGTCGCAGCTCATGTGGTGGGTTATACCTTAAAATTTATTATTTTCTTTTAATTTCAATATTCTATCAACAATTTTAATTTACAATATTGAGCTAATTACGTGTAAATTTTTGCTGTTTTCTTGCCATAATCTAACATATACCTATATCTCTAATCGATTAAAAAGGAGGCTTGAAAACCAATTAAATTTTAGAGGATAACAAACTAATTTCAAACATTTAATTAGCAACATAAAAATGTGAGAACTCACAAAATGTCGAACATTAAGAACATTCTTAACGATTAATATTGATGGATGTAAAATATACCTACTAATTGAGATGGTTAATGAATATTCTTTAATTGAATCTCAACAATTATTTATTTGCTGTATAGTAATCAATTAGATTACCTCTGTTCACACTTAAGATTATTCTTACGTGTGGACTATGCTTTACCCGGGAGTAACAGTAATGTGATCATTTTAACTTATAAATCGACCACCTCTACTGTTTAAAATGATTTAAAACTAAAATTTACCAAGATGTGGACGCTTAGATTGTCATATACAGGGTGGCACAAAAGTATGGAAACCCCTGAATAACTCGTCAGAGATGAATTTTTTTGAAAAAAGTTAAATACAAAAGTTTCAGGATTTTTCTTTAGCTATTCAATGGTGACCTTGGATTTGACCTTAAACTTGCCCTTAAGGGTCATTTTAAGGTCAACTTTGTTATTTTAAATGAGAACCCCCATTTTTTATTGCAGATTTGAAAAGAGCAGGAAATTTTATGTAAAATATGATCTTGACCATGTCCTTGAGCATGCCCTTTAAGGTCATTCTAAGGTCAAAATTGTTTTTCCAATGGGAAACCCTAATTTGTATTGCGGATTGCGAAATAACTAAAATTTTCCCTTTAACAGTGGCCTTGACCATAGGCTACACAACGCCCTTGACCATGACCTTCAAGGTCATTTCAACCCTTCCCCCTCCCCTTTTTTATTAATTTATTGGTTTTTAGTACTTTTATTCAATTTTTTTTCTTGAAGGTCGGCCACATCCTTGACTATGACCAGAAATAAGACCATGAAGAAAAAAAATTGAATAAAAGTACTAAAAACAAATAAACTAATAATAAAGGGGAGGGAGAAGGGTTGAAATGACCTTGAAGGTCATGGTCAAGGGCGTTGTGTAGGCTATGGTCAAGGCCACTGTTAAAGGGAAAATTTTAGTTATTTCGCAATCCGCAATACAAATTAGGGTTTCCCATTGGAAAAACAATTTTGACCTTAGAATGACCTTAAAGGGCATGCTCAAGGACATGGTCAAGATCATATTTTACATAAAATTTCCTGCTCTTTTCAAATCTGCAATAAAAAATGGGGGTTCTCATTTAAAATAACAAAGTTGACCTTAAAATGACCCTTAAGGGCAAGTTTAAGGTCAAATCCAAGGTCACCATTGAATAGCTAAAGAAAAATCCTGAAACTTTTGTATTTAACTTTTTTCAAAAAAATTCATCTCTGACGAGTTATTCAGGGGTTTCCATACTTTTGTGCCACCCTGTAGATTCCAACCGTAGAGAAAAAAACAATGTTTCAAACGATTGGTTTCTAATCGTTAAAACTTTACTTTTATTAATTTTAATGAACTTAAATAATAAGTAATATTATGTGTATAATAGGGTTTTTAGTTATTGTTTTAAACTAAAACTTGACAAATATGTAATTATCTTCAATGGTGGAATTGAAATTTTTTGATGAACCAATTAATTGGATCCACATTGATGTCTTATTATTATTGTTGTTTCTTCTTATAACGTTAGTTCAATTTTTTCTTCAAGTTAAAAAACTAAGTTTTTTTTGTCGGAAGTTATTCGGTTGTATTTACAGATTGTACTTGTTAAAAAGGAAGGGGGTCTGTTCATTGGATATGAAAAGTATAATAAATAAGGGTTTGGCGGAGGCGGTCGGAGGATAAGGAGAAGTAATGAGATATGGCTAGGAGTTTGTCGGTAGGGTATCTTGGTGGCTAGGTAAGAAGATACCCGGGCCCAGTTCCCAGGGTGCTACTGATCTGTAATTCATTGCAAATGCCACCGGACCAGCCTTCTATCCCTCCGTTCCGAGTCAATTATTTAAAAATTGGCTACCCCAAGCGAGCAGTAAACTCCCCCTAGTGGATTTCCCTCCCTACCCCTCCCCCCCGCACCATATCTTGTGGAAATATTTTATTGAATGTCAAGGAGACCCCTGCCCCTCTCTCTTATAACCACGGCTTCTTTACTAAGATTTCAACCCCCTTCTTCTCTTATCGGGAAAAAAGACGCGAACCCTGAAGAAAAAAAAAATCTTTTCTTAAATAATAAATCCGCTTATTTCCACTTCCCTTTTTTTATAAAAAGAAGAGTTGCCTTGGTCAAAAAGCCTAAAACCAAACACATGTCATGTCTTATTCACTCCACTTCTAAACAAATGTTTTTATTTTCTTAAAATGTCTAAATATCACTAAACAAAGATACAACTATATAAATTAAAAGACTCGGATAAATAAGTTTATAAGCCTATCCATTCAATTAAGAGAAAAAAAATAAACATTAAAAGTGATGTTTTCTTACAATTGTGTCTTCCTGGGTGTTAAAAAAAACACTAAGTTTTTCCAATTTGGAACATTGTCAAGCCTGAAATTTTAAATTTTAGAATAGACCAAGATCTTTTCTTCTATTTCTTTTTAACATTTATTAATCAACTTTTAATGTGCCACCCCTGAAGACACAATTGTAAGAAAACATCACTGAAAACTAAAACAACAACGAAATATCACAGCAACGAAATATGGTTAAATATTAATATCGCTTGAATTAGAATAGTACACATTAGCAGTGATGACTAAAAATTAATAAAAATAAATAATAAAATTTAAAAAAAATAAATAAAAATACATAAATAAATACAATTAATATATGTGGGCNAATAATAATAATAATAATAATAATAATAATAATAATAATAATAATAATAATAATAATAATAATAATAATAATAATAATAATAATAATAATAATAATAATAATAATAATAATAATAATAATAATAATAATAATAATAATAATAATAATAATAATAATAATAATAATAATAATAATAATAATAATAATAATAATAATAATAATAATAATAATAATAATAATAATAATAATAATAATAATAATAATAATAATAATAATAATAATAATAATAATAATAATAATAATAATAATAATAATAATAATAATAATAATAATAATAATAATAATAATAATAATAATAATAATAATAATAATAATAATAATAATAATAATAATAATAATAATAATAATAATAATAATAATAATAATAATAATAATAATAATAATAATAATAATAATAATAATAATAATAATAATAATAATAATAATAATAATAATAATAATAATAATAATAATAATAATAATAATAATAATAATAATAATAATAATAATAATAATAATAATAATAATAATAATAATAATAATAATAATAATAATAATAATAATAATAATAATAATAATAATAATAATAATAATAATAATAATAATAATAATAATAATAATAATAATAATAATAATAATAATAATAATAATAATAATAATAATAATAATAATAATAATAATAATAATAATAATAATAATAATAATAATAATAATAATAATAATAATAATAATAATAATAATAATAATAATAATAATAATAATAATAATAATAATAATAATAATAATAATAATAATAATAATAATAATAATAATAATAATAATAATAATAATAATAATAATAATAATAATAATAATAATAATAATAATAATAATAATAATAATAATAATAATAATAATAATAATAATAATAATAATAATAATAATAATAATAATAATAATAATAATAATAATAATAATAATAATAATAATAATAATAATAATAATAATAATAATAATAATAATAATAATAATAATAATAATAATAATAATAATAATAATAATAATAATAATAATAATAATAATAATAATAATAATAATAATAATAATAATAATAATAATAATAATAATAATAATAATAATAATAATAATAATAATAATAATAATAATAATAATAATAATAATAATAATAATAATAATAATAATAATAATAATAATAATAATAATAATAATAATAATAATAATAATAATAATAATAATAATAATAATAATAATAATAATAATAATAATAATAATAATAATAATAATAATAATAATAATAATAATAATAATAATAATAATAATAATAATAATAATAATAATAATAATAATAATAATAATAATAATAATAATAATAATAATAATAATAATAATAATAATAATAATAATAATAATAATAATAATAATAAACATGCTTTATTGAAATATTGATAACAAAATAAAAATCCTTGTAAAATACATGGTACGTCATGGCTACTACAGCCGTCTGACGGAACTATAAATACCAATAAATCTACTATAAATTCTTGAACTAAAGACATACAAGTGATGCGGTGCGTGAAAAACTCATTTTTTATTTGCTCATAAATCGGCCAAATTGGCTATATGTATTATTAAATGGTATCTGACATGCTATATAATTTGTTTTCATAATGTCACAAAAAAGAAAATTTTGTGACGTTACTTTTAAGGCCCTCATACACGATAAAACATTTCGCGCAAAATGTTTGTACAAACCTCATGTCGGGCAAATTTAGGCCATAAACGTCAAACATCATGTTTGCGCAAACATCAAACAACCCCATACACGGTCAAAATGTTTGTGCAAACGTGATGTTACATGATGTTGTTGCGAGTGGAATTTCCAAAAATAATAGAGTTTTCAATAATTATTAGATGCGCCTGCGTGCCAAATTCCGTTCAAATCGATTAATGTGTAGTGTATGCCAGTTACAGTTAAACAAACTTTTCAAAGCACAAGTCATTGAAATGGAGAACTTACTACACTCGCTTAATAAATTTCAACTGGTAACAATGAATTTAAATTCCGAAATACCAAGATAAAAACTGTCTTATAGAAGACTTTTTTTCTTCTATATAGCTAGAGAATTAAAAATAATCGATATTGTTAAAAGTAGCAAACGATTTCAATGAGAAAGTAAAAAAAAAAAAAAAAATGTGTGGTCGGTTGTAGCTACACTCAGTAGTAAAATTTTCTCATAAATTCACGCAGTTAAGAAGTTTGATTCACGAACCCCATAATATAAAATATGAAGAATTAGTTATAATTATAGCATTTAAAGAACGGAAGGTTTATAATTTAATAGACTATTGATTATATATATTGATATAGGTGACGAGTTAATTACGCCGGTGTTGATACCTGTTACAGTTTTATTGCGTAAGCACAGATACTTGGCAAGCTAGATACTTTATAGACTCGTAAAAGTTGTACACGATATTCTTTTTAAATGTTTTACAACCTCTGTGCACTGTAGTTTAGAAGCTAACGGTATCTAACGCAACAATACAAAAACAGAGTCGGACTTACAGATAGAAAACTTCTATTGTAAAATATTGAAAAATAACCGTTTAAATTGACGTAGTCAAATCCAATACTTCATTGTTTCGAATAGTACTTTACTTAATTTGGCAAGGAAATGAATAATAAGAGAACTGACAGAGGTTAATTTGATAAATAAATTTAATTGTCTCAGCATTGGTTTACCATTTACTCAACATAGTATTATGGATTAAGTTATTCCGTACCAAGTAGGAGCTGCAGAATGGGCAGAATCTTTTTTTCTTCAAACATGATAATGATAAGTTAATATAGCGTTGGTCATGAAAGTTAAATCATTTATACATCTTACGTTTTATATTTTTATACATCTTAGTTATAGTTTTTATATTTATATTTTTACATTATGTTTTATACTTTCTCATGTAACGTAATATATAATACCTATACAGAAAATTTATACTAATGGAGTAACATGGTCTAACGGTAGGTTCACGCAACGTAAGGCACACACAGATAAAAGGATTGACTAATTAACAACTTTATTTAGAAATTTGATGGATTTACACGTTTTAGCTAAAACTAAGAGTCCGAAAAAGTGGTTTTTAAAGCATTTCTGCCAGTCGTTTGTCATGTATATAGAAGCGTCGAGCATAAAGGCCCCATACACGATCAAACATTTTGCGCAAACCTGACGTCGGAGAAATTTAGTTAAACATCATGTTTGCGCAAACATCAAGCAACCCCATACACGGTAAAAATGTTTGCGCAAACATTTTGTCCATGTATGTGAGCCTTAAGCTACTTGGATGATTTCGATGAAATTTATCATTCCTACATGTTTCACAAATCATAACCCAAGGCAAATTGAAAAATAAATTTTAGCTCTAAAAGCCCTCTCAACCCCCTAAAATAAAAAGAAGAATTAAACAGTACCGACGATTTTAATTATTAAAATAATTATATTTTTTGTATAGTTAGTTAAAGTACGAATTTAACCGTATAAATAATTGTCCTGAGAAAAATCTAGGCCTCACTAAAATAGAAAACCGAAATGTGGACAACCAACTGTTTCACACTTTATAATTAAACATTGTGTCACCGGGACTTGAACCCGGAAACTTTGGATTACGCTTTATAAGCATTACCTATTAAGATTCACAGAATAATTTTTAGGGTCAATAGGCAAAAGCCAAGGACCCTTATATTTTCGCGCGTGTGTCTGTCTGTCCGTCCGTCCGTCGCATGCTCTCACGGCTACACCTTTCGTCCGATGACTTTGAAATTTGGCATGTATATGTCTTGTACCTACCAACACATGTTAAAAATATAGAGACTTAAAAAAAATATTTTTCAAAACATTTAGGGTAAAAACACTTAAGGGTTAAATTTGTTTTATTTTTTTCGACATCGTGAGGGGTATCATATTAAAGGGTACGTCGAGCTGATTACAAAAATATATAATTCTTTGGTTATAACTTTGATAGGGCGAGCGTAGGCACGTTTGAAGTGGGTGTGAAACGTGTCCCCCCCCCTCTATCTCGCTTATGTGAAGTGCAAAAAATCTGAAAAAATTCCTGAACATTCTTCGACCAAAAGTAAAGATACCACTTGTTGGAAATTTCGAAAAAAAAGTAGTTTATTTTTTATTGGCAAAATACGTTTTCTTATAAGTATGGTCTTTTCAATGTAGGTATTTATATGTTTACAGTCCGGTTTAGTGGCAATATAATACATCATCAGAAGTTTGTTTATGTGTTTTGAGAATATCAGACGCATAGGATAGTTCAAAGTAAGCTTTTTAGTATTTTAAAAAACACCATCAATAGGGTACTACTTGAACAATACAGTGTTGCCTACGGACCCTCGCTGCGTGCTGACTAGCACACTTGACCTGTTTATTATCGAAGCGATAGACTTGTCCCTGATAATAGAAAATTACACGCATATACATTCATATTTCACATAAACTAGAAGTCTAAGATAAAGCAATAATACTAAATTTCTTAAGGATGATAAATAATTGTAGGTTCCCAAAAGATAATCAATGACTCGATTGCCCCTCATCTTGATCCTTTATTATAATAACCTAACATCACTATTCATTTCTGGTAACCGTCCTTGACGCCTAAAAAAACAGTGGCCTCGTGACCTATTAAACATCAATTAATAAAATGTAATATTCATATCTGTAATACTATGAGTACTGTCAGTTTCTCACCTCATGTGTAACAAGTCAATATCAAACTTATGTTATCTTTTTATCTTTATTGCTTATATTATAACATGTTGTCTATTTAGTTTCAACCATTTTTTTTTTTTTTTTTTTTTTTTTTTAAAAAAAAA
>KZ651341.1:391771-402312 GCA_001010745.2 Gerris buenoi
ACATTTATTTATTTATGAATATCAACTATTAAAGATTTCTCATTTTCTCTTGTTTTGTTTTTTTAATTATTCCCGAATTTCTCCTCTTAAATATTTATTATAAACATTTTAACTCATCCGGGAAAAATTGCCGGGGGAAACTATGATTAATTTTTTGAAGGTGTTTGAAGTATAATTAAAATGAAGTCTAAGAGATGAAGTATATGTAGGAGTCTAAACCTCTCTCTAACGTAATTACATAGAAGAGCAACCCAAGCCGCTTAAATAACGATTCCCAGCGCTGTTTAACTCCCAAGAACAACAGAACCCGAACTCCATAAGTTATAATCCACTTCGTATAGCTACTCTTCAAAATATTTGATTAAAATCCATAGAATTTTTACTAAATAATTCATCAAACGTCTTCAAAACTCAGTTCAAAGTAACCATTAAAGAACCAAAAGTGGTATTGTCAACTTTTCTTCGAAAAAAATAGGCATTCGTTTACTAAAAAGAACAAAAAGACTCAGATATCGAGTGATTTTTTGAAGTCATAATATTAAACGATTTAACAATACTATAATTAAATTAATATATACTATCAATGATTAAATGATGTAAATTAATAAAATATAAATAACTATACTAACTTTTTTTTTTATTATTTTAATTCATTCATTCATTCAGTGTAAATAAAATCTACATAATTAATTACATATTGATACTACGAGTTTTGTAGTAGGTAACGGAGAAGAGAGTTTGATGAGAGGACCTAAATGATGGCCCATTCATTATATTGGTCCTAACCGGTCATTCACTTTTGTAGTTTGACGATTAACTTATCACTTTAAACTGCCAACATCTTAACAACTTACTATTTATCTTAAGGCGTAAGATTTTATGTGTAAGTTCTTGGTCTAGGTCTTCCGCTAGTGGCTGTGTTTTAGGGGATGTATAAGTTTAGATATTTCATTTAAATCAAATTATAATTATTATTAACACTGGGAGAGAGACAGAGAAAAATAGACTCCAGCGCCGGGATTTGAACCACGGGCCTCTGCATTTCCAGTGTAGTGCTCTTTCCAAATACTACCATAAACTTAAAAATTGAATTAGATATTTCTATGTGTAAGTTCTTGGTCTAGGTCTTCAGCTAGTGGCCGCGTTTTAGGGGATGTAAGTTCAAACATTTTTATGAGTAAGTTCTTGGTCTAAGCCTTCCGCTAGTGGCCGCATTTTAGGGGATGTAAGTTCAGACATTTTTATGTGTAAGTTCTTGGTCAAGGTGTTCTCCTGTCTAGGAGCCTCCTATGATAAAAGGTCTTCTATACATCTTCTGGGGTGTACATGTTGCTCTGATAAACCATTTACACTGACATAAGAGGTGAAACATCCAAACATGCTTCACCTGAGAAGAGGTTTTCATCGGCACACCTTCAACTTAAACTGATTATAATTGATAACAGCTGGCTAATCATTCGAGATTTCTAGTAAGATTGATGCTTCCATAATATTTATTATTATATTCAGTCATCTAGTGTAAAATTTATCAATCGGCATCTTCCGCGTTTTAGCTAATTCAGTAAATATCGAAAATAAAACTATATTAATTTAGCCATTTAATAAAGTTCTATACCTACTTAATATGTAAGAAATGGAATTGGGAGTATTGGCTTCAAATACTCAGTCTTTAAGGTGTTTTTTATAATAAACATTTGGTCATTGGATTTTATTGATGACGACCATAAACTTTCAATTATAAAATAAAATTGCTCATCTGATCATCGACAGTATTCTTTATTGAACAAATGGCTAAGGGAATAAAAAGAAACTGCTGGGCTGAAAAAAACAAAAACTGAATAAAAAAAAAAAAAAAAAAAAAAAAAGGAGATAAAGTTATTGGAGAAGAGTGTAGCGTGTGTAAAGTTTAAATTTGCCGCGGTAGCGGTGAAAGCGAGTCACAATATAACCGGTTCCGATGCAAGTTTTGTCATGGCATTCTTGGACTCGAAGAGTCGACAAACTTCAAGAGAATCCACTTTGTAACCCAAAACAACCGACTTGTCAAGGTCAAGATCCTCTTGTTTATTTTACATCAGGTATTATGATTCAAATTTTCAAATGAATGAATTCCACTTTTTTTTCTCTTTTTGTTAAAAAAAAAGTGTCCCTGTATTAAAATGATCACAAAAAAGTTGCAGTCGAAAACTTTTCATAATACGTGACGCAATCAAGTGATGCATATTTAATATTTATAGTATAGAAAGCTATATTGTTATATATATTTTTTCATTTGGTCTTTTTTGGGTTAATAATAAATAATGTGCTTCGTTTCTCCTATCCTTTTTAAAAAAGCAGCAATATTTCGCCATACTTAGAGCTTCTTCGGGCTGGTAACTTTCTTAATAACATAGCTTGATTTAGAAAAACAACAAGGTTTTATCTATTTAATTTAGTTTTAACAAATTTAATTTAGAAAAAACAAATACTTCGCCATTGTTTCACACAAACTGTATTTCCATACTTGGATTTCTAAACCTAATTACTGTAACGGTATAGTGATTTAGGTATAGAGATGAACGCCGTGAACAAATGCTCACTCCTTCCACAGGGTAGAATTAAAAGACAGTTGCGAAGGTTAAGTGACCAACACCGTATGTTCGGGTTCGGATGTAAACCATCAAATCGGAAAAGGTTCTAAAGTTTCGTCAACTCAAACAAAGGACATAACTGTCATAGTCGAGAGTGTATC
Organism: Gerris buenoi; assembly: GCA_001010745.2. Classification (NCBI taxonomy): domain Eukaryota; kingdom Metazoa; phylum Arthropoda; class Insecta; order Hemiptera; family Gerridae; genus Gerris; species Gerris buenoi. The sequence goes on from KZ651341.1 coordinate 394,503, forward strand.
ATCACGATCTGGCTCTGGCACCTTCCAGGATAACGACCCTTTAACCAGGAAAGGACCAATGGTATATATGACTGGTACTCTTTTATATATAGACAATTACATTTATTATTATTATTTTATTAAAGTTCATATAAAAGAAATATTCTTTTGCAACAGCCTAGGACCTACCTAACTATCATAGTCGATAGTGTACCTTTCACGATACGGCACCTTCCAGGATAACGACCCATCAACCAGGAAAGGACCAATGGTATGACTGGGTACTCTTCTACGTAAGGACAATTAAATTTATTATTATTTTATTAAAGTTCATATGAAACAAATTCATTTTTTTTACTTATTATTTTGTATCAGTCTAGAACCTACGATCTGATATCAATAAAACATAGTCTGGAGTGTTTTATTACATTTAAAAGTTAAAAACTAATCCTCCCTTTATTACTCACAGGGAGAAACTCATATTGATGATGCATATATTGATTTCATATACGGTTCTTAGACTAAATTACTTTCCGTTTTTTTTTTGTTTTTTTTCAACATTTTTTTTTTATTCACTGTGTCTATAATAGATCCTATAAAGGCCCCCATACACGGTCAAAATGTTTGCGCAAATATTTTGACCGTGTATGGGGCTGCTTGATGTTTGCACAAACATGATGTTTGACATCTATGGCCTAAATTTGCCCAACATCAGGTTTGCGCAAAATGTTTGATCGTGTATGGGGGCCTTAAGAGAGGATAAAAATTGTAAAGGATCCAAGATGATTTAATGAACTGTAAATTAAGAAGGATTAAGCGTTTCATATTTGTTCTTCTAAAAATAAAAATATAAAGATATTAATCATGGAAAATATTGATATTTCCACTAATAGCTATAGCTGCTGAAGTGGAGAATAAATAAAAATCAACAAGAAAAGGAATTAACATATGTTAATATCCTTTTATCATAGACCGCAGTGTGAATATGTCATTTGTTATCTATGAAGGAGCATTCCGTGCGAACAATTTAACGGATATCTCTAATCACAGATATGTGAATTTGATTATCGTCAATGATAAATGATGAACTATGAACACTGATCTGCTGAATTTATTTCAATCAAATTTGTCAATCATACACATTGAAATTATACGAGGTGAAATCGAAAATAAAAAAGGATGCTCAAAATTTGATTGTCACAGTATCAACAACTTATATGTAGCAGAAACAATTAAAAGGATTTATTCAACCACGGATATGAGTATTTGTTTTTTATCGTCAATGATGAAGAATGAAATCTGAACAACTGAATTTATTTCAATCAAATTAGTCATACCAATTCATTGATATTATATGAGGTCAAAACAAAAATAAAGAAGTATGCTAAAAATTTGAGTGCTACTGTATTAACAACATATATAACGTGGAAAAACCATCTGCTAAAATTCTGTACCTTGGAAGTAAAAGGGCCAATGTCCATTTTGTGAGTTTTGTAGAAACAGCAAATTACATTTTATTAATTCTTTCAATCAGCACTATATCGTACACGCCCAATGTATTAAATTATTTTTTGCGCCATTTTTTATAATTATTGAATAGAATTTAATATGTAGAATTATTTTTAAGGTTTGTTTCCTAATTAATTAATTTTGTGGACATTGGCCCTTCAGAAAAACATTTTCTAATGGACACAAGCCCTTAACAACAGCGGTTACAAGGGACAAAACATAAAAAAATTCGAGACAAAATGAAGGAAGGAATACTTTATTATGTTTTTTAAGTAACTTAATTAACTTTAAAATACAAAATTTTAAAATTTAAAATAAACTTGAGTCAAAAAATAATAAATCTTCTCTTCGTCGTCTTCTGTCCTAAGGGGAAATATGTCGGCATCAATCTCTTTTGAAGATAATAAAGCACAATAAAATGGTTTATAATCACATATACATTTTTGTAGATCCCTCAATTTTTTTTTAATTTTGCCTTGATTGTGGGCAGAATTTGAGTGTTTATTGGCTGAAGATCATTACCGGAACGTCTTTTTCTTAAAGTACCTCGCCTTAAATCTACTTTCTTTAAGCCCATGGTATACCTAACCTTTACCGTCTAATTATTTTCTGTGAGCCAGAGAAGATGACAATAAAGAACTAAAATTTTAAAATGTAAATAGGAAAAAATGTAAATAGGGTGTGGTTCAATATGGAAGCTCTCAGTTTCATAGTGAAACCGGCCTATGTCCCTGTAAAAATGAGGTAAAATAGGGCCTATGTCCGGACTTAGGCCCTTTTCTGTAAGTTAGCATACAGAAAAAAGGCCAATGTGTGCTCATTGGCCTTTTTACTTCTAAGTAGTATACCACATTGGCCCATTTTAATAAACTCTAACTCAGAGGGGGAAGTAGGTGGAAGAAAGGCGTTTTTTCTACTTATAGAACTCATATAGATTAGATCAATGATGTACATAACTCCAAAACGCAAAATTTGGACATTGTCCCTTTTACTTCCAAGGTACAGAATTATGTTTATTTATAAATGTCCAAGAGATCTTATTAGCCATTTCCTTGAAACAATCTAACGAATAGGCTCAGAAGAAAGGGATCGTGTGGAAGCGTAAATCTTCAAATGTTTGCCTCTAATATGACTATTAAATAAAACTCATAAATGTCACACCAAAGCAGAACTAACCCCTCAAAAACTACTAACATGCTATACAATCATTTATATAATCGAGTTCAAGTAGTGTCCCGACAACGGCGTTGACTCACCTCGAAATGATTTGTTACTGCTAAGCTAAGGCAACTTAATTTATTCCAATAAAAATAAATGTTTGTTTTGAGTTGTTGGTCTTCAAATAGATATAATAATTTATGTAAATAGGTATCTAAAATAATTTTATTTCTTTTTCTAAATATAAAATTAAGCCCGTTGTAACTGCTTGTTTAATATTATACAATACTATATGTATACTTTGAATTTATATACATAGAAAGTAGAAACCCTTCCTAGTATTAACTATTATTATGTTTTAGAATATAGATTTCATGGTTCCTAGTTATAATTAGTATAGTAGTGGTTCCTAGTATTAACTATTATTATGTTTTATAATATAGATGTCATGGTTCCTAGTTATAATTAGTATAGTAGTAGTTCCTAGTATTAACTATTATTATGTTTTAGATTAGAGTATAGATGTCATGATTCCTAGTTATAATTATAATTAGTATAGTAGTGGTGCCTAGTATTAACTATTGTTATGTATTAGAGTATAGATGTCATGGTTCCTAGTTATAATTAGTATAGTAGTGGTTCCTAGTATTAACTATTATTATGTTTTATAATATAGATGTCATGGTTCCTAGTTATAATTAGTATAGTAGTAGTTCCTAGTATTAACTATTATTATGTTTTAGATTAGAGTATAGATGTCATGATTCCTAGTTATAATTATAATTAGTATAGTAGTGGTGCCTAGTATTAACTATTGTTATGTATTAGAGTATAGATGTCATGGTTCCTAGTTATAATTAGTATAGTAGTGGTTCCTAGTATTAACTATTATTATGTTTTATAATATAGATGTCATGGTTCCTAGTTATAATTAGTATAGTAGTAGTTCCTAGTATTAACTATTATTATGTTTTAGATTAGAGTATAGATGTCATGATTCCTAGTTATAATTATAATTAGTATAGTAGTGGTGCCTAGTATTAACTATTGTTATGTATTAGAGTATAGATGTCATGGTTCCTAGTTATAATTAGTATAGTAGTGGTTCCTAGTATTAACTATTATTATGTTTTATAATATAGATGTCATGGTTCCTAGTTATAATTAGTATAGTAGTAGTTCCTAGTATTAACTATTATTATGTTTTAGATTAGAGTATAGATGTCATGATTCCTAGTTATAATTATAATTAGTATAGTAGTGGTGCCTAGTATTAACTATTGTTATGTATTAGAGTATAGATGTCATGGTTCCTAGTTATAATTAGTATAGTAGTGGTTCCTAGTATTAACTATTATTATGTTTTATAATATAGATGTCATGGTTCCTAGTTATAATTAGTATAGTAGTAGTTCCTAGTATTAACTATTATTATGTTTTAGATTAGAGTATAGATGTCATGATTCCTAGTTATAATTATAATTAGTATAGTAGTGGTGCCTAGTATTAACTATTGTTATGTATTAGAGTATAGATGTCATGGTTCCTAGTTATAATTAGTATAGTAGTGGTTCCTAGTATTAACTATTATTATGTTTTATAATATAGATGTCATGGTTCCTAGTTATAATTAGTATAGTAGTAGTTCCTAGTATTAACTATTATTATGTTTTAGATTAGAGTATAGATGTCATGATTCCTAGTTATAATTATAATTAGTATAGTAGTGGTGCCTAGTATTAACTATTGTTATGTATTAGAGTATAGATGTCATGGTTCCTAGTTATAATTAGTATAGTAGTGGTTCCTAGTATTAACTATTATTATGTTTTATAATATAGATGTCATGGTTCCTAGTTATAATTAGTATAGTAGTAGTTCCTAGTATTAACTATTATTATGTTTTAGATTAGAGTATAGATGTCATGATTCCTAGTTATAATTATAATTAGTATAGTAGTGGTGCCTAGTATTAACTATTGTTATGTATTAGAGTATAGATGTCATGGTTCCTAGTTATAATTAGTATAGTAGTGGTTCCTAGTATTAACTATTATTATGTTTTATAATATAGATGTCATGGTTCCTAGTTATAATTAGTATAGTAGTAGTTCCTAGTATTAACTATTATTATGTTTTAGATTAGAGTATAGATGTCATGATTCCTAGTTATAATTATAATTNACATAGAATTAATAAGGATAAGATATACGTAATAATAAATACGTAAAAATAACAATCAGACGATTGTTTCACTGTTTCAACTATTTCTAATGACAATTTTACATAGAATTAATAAGGATGAGATATACGTAATAATAAATACGTAAAAATAACAATCAGACGATTGTTTCACTGTTTCAACTATTTCTAATGATAATTTTACATAGAGTTAATAAGGATAAGAGATAGTGTGAATCTGTAGAGGAATTATTGTGAAGGGACTCACAGGCTCCGAGAGGTGGAATATGGACATGAGAGGCATGACTACCTGTGGGAAGGGTTCATTAAGGAACGTAGGGTAGGGCGGGGCTAGTTGAGCAATTTTTTATATAATCTATAATAACTCCTAAACGGTGCATCAGATTTACTTGACTCCTTCAACGTTAGTTAAGTAATTTACCCTTCTTTAAAAGTCTACAGAAAATTAAATTATTTCTGATCTGGTTTAGACAATATTATCATTAATGCGAAAAACCTCATAGTGGCTCAACCTGCCCCATGGTAGGGGTAAGTTGAGCAAGGGCATGGGACAAGTTGAGCAATGGAAAGAGTAGGTCTAATATTTTTAATTTTTTTTTTTTTTTTATAATTTATAATTTTTATTTTATTTTTTTATTTCAGTTATCAGTTATTATTTAAAAACAAAAACTTATGTAATACTAGCCAAAGTAAATTTTTAGTAAACTCTCTCTTCACAACACAGAACTCTAGTTCTATTGGTGAAGAGGTAACCTTGTTCAGGTTTCTGGAAAGCCACATTATATTTTGTAATATTATATTATGTTGTATTGTATATTATATATTATCAATAAAGGTATTTAATAATAAAAAAAANATTTGATCAAAATCATTTTTTATATATGGTTGTTTTAGTACGAGTCTAGGAGAAAAATAGCGATTGTCAATTTTTTTACTTTTTACTATGAAAATTAAAAAATGTGTCTGTTATCTTTCTCGATTGTCGTAGGGCAACTGAAGGACACGCGATGTGTTCTCCTTCCTTGTACCCTTCTTTCCTTCATTTGAAGTATTCTTGTGAAATGCGTAGTTTCAGAGATATTTAAATTGCCCAACTTGCCCCTATGCTCAACTAGCCCCTCCCTACCCTTGATGTATAAACTATAAAGCTAATAACTTAAACTTGAAACTTAACAGGTAAGACATTGTTATGAGGTTAATATTATTTAATAATAATATTATATAGAGGTTAATTATTACTAATTACTAATTAATAAGATACACCCTATATGTATTCTATAAGTAGACATTTTTTTTGTTGACGGCGGATGAGGTTTAAAAATAAAAAACAGTACGACAATAATTACTATTTGATACGCTTCGGCTTTTAAGGGTTTCGTTGGTGAATCCAAAAAAGAAACCATTATATCACTCATTCCACCATATCACACCACCATATCACTCATTCACCTTCAAAACATTATGTGTGTAATTTTAAATTTTCTATTTTACATTATTGTTATATTTTTGTTAAAATATGTTATATTTTTCAAAAAAAGTCGCCATATTTTTATAATGACCAGTTATCCTGTTAATTTTTTAATTTCAATTTTCGATCACTGAAGAAGCTCAGGCTCCCTGAGCGAAAGCTTTGAAACCATTATAGTTTCGTTCCTGTGTCTGACTCTCACTCTGTACAGTTTCAATAACTTTTGAATCAAAAGAAACACAAACCTGAAACTTTGCATTATTAAAGACCGTTTTGACGCGCACACAGTGCCATTTTGTCAAAAAAACATCAACATTATACTAACTAACTATTAAATAAAAGAAAGCATGACAAAAAGTTAAAAATATGTACTTAAAAAGTAAGTTAACATACTTTTCGGTTAGTATTATTTAATAATAATTTTTTTAGTTTTTAGCTTTTGTATATTTCATGAATGTTCCTTAATGAACCCTTTACACAGGTAGCCGTACCTCCCAAGTCCTTATTCCGCCTCTCTGAGCCTGTGTTTTGCTTCTCACTAATTCCTCCATAGACCCCCACACTCTTAATGCTTATTATTTCTATTTCTATGTAAAATTATCATTGGAAATAGTCGAACACTGAAACAATCATCTGATTATTAAATAGAAGAAACTCTAAGAAATGCTTGTAAGGAACATAATTTGATATTTTGATGGCTTATCAGTTTAGTTTTTAGATACCTGAAAAATAAAGGTTTGGGGGACAAATGTATAGAAGAATAAAATCATTAATTTGTTAAACATTTAATGATCCATTAGGAACCCCCTGGGAATTTAACATAATTTTATATTTAGATTTCAATTAAGTTTAGTTTATGATATCATAAAACTAAAGTTTTGGGGACAACTGTAATATAAATTTAAAAATACTGGTTTGAGGAAAAATGCATACATAATTAAAATAATGTATAGTTTGTTAAAAATTTAAGAAACTATTAGGAAATTATCACACTTTGATATTTAGATTGCACATAATTTTGGTTTCTAGATATCTTAAAAATACAGTTTTGGGGACAACTGTAATATAAAAGGTAAAAATGCAGGTTTGGGGGCAAATGTATACAGGAATAAAATCACGCTTAACTTGTTGAAAATTTAAGCTTTCATTCGTTACTTTTATGCAATCAAACCCGTTAAAAAACTGTTTGTGGTTATAAACCTAAAATTACAAACATGGCATCTTGTATAACAATATAAATAGTATTTATGTGACGCTTTTATATTATATATATTTATATATAATATATATATAAATTAATTAGACTGAGATCAATTAAAAAGTCTTTTAAGTAAGATAAATGTTTATTTCACAAAACAACGGCCTTTCTACACGAGTGTCAAAACAAGACTGACTTTATTTATTGAAAGTGACAGCTAGGTGACATGTAAACAAAACAAACAAGGTGATAGGGAAGACTAAATATAGAGGTATTATCCTAGGGGTCCTTAACTC
>KZ651341.1:403369-418057 GCA_001010745.2 Gerris buenoi
ATTTATTGGACGGCTGGGCTTTCATTACCCTTAATATTAAAAAACGCCATTTTTAATTCGATTTTTAGGTGCTTTCCCATGATCGGATTTTGTCTGATTTTGGATATGTTACAAAGCAGGGTTAGTTTAGTTGAATACCGCTGGAATCGCTCGTGAAACAATTTTGCGCAGGTCAAATCGTATTTTCCCTAGACTATATATAATTTAGTCTGAAATTTAAAGAGCAGTAGTAAACAATTATAAAATTAACAAGGAAAATATGACATGTACACAATATAATAAACTGGTAGACAAGTATAACTTACTAAAATTAAATGTGTCAAGTAGTTTTGGAATTGGTCCAAAACAGTTAAATGTATTTGTGTTTAGGCGGGTGCGAATGTGTAAATGTCACCTGTCAGAATGACAGCTTAGTTCATATGACTTCGTTGTTCAGCCTTTCATTCAGGAATCATTGACCTTTTCTACGCGAAAAAATTATTAACTTACATTAGAAATAAATTCAATCTATTACATTATTTAATAAAAAAAAAGTTAATAGTAATCAAGGTTCCAAAGAATTAAAACAGTTAACGCAATAACTGCTTGATCGATTTCCATATTAATTTTACATTTAGTGTGCACAAATTTTAAAAAATCTTACAAGATTATACTTTTATTAGATGGTATTAGATATGCACAAATCAGTAATCTAAAGAAATAGGCACGAGCAAGTGCGCATGAAACATTTGTCAGTCAACCTTACAATTTATATTAGATATGCACGAATTATTAACTTTAAAAAAATAGGTAAGAGCAAGTGTACATGTAATAGTTGTCAGTCAAACATACACTTTATATTGGAAATTGGAAATGCACAAATTAGTAATCTAAAAATAAATAGGCAAGAACAAGTGTACGTGACTCATTGGCTCAAAAAGCTAACATGTTAACTATTTCAAGCAACACATTATTGGGACTGATACCGATGTGAATAAAATATTCACTCATCATGGGCAAAGCTAAAAGAGATACATGGATCAGTTTTTTTGTTTTTTTTTAAATATCAATCTTCGTGCTTAAAAGTTGTTCATTGTCAACTATGAGCTTAAATACAGAAGTGTGAATCATGGGAAACAAGCGATGAATCACCGAAATGATTTAATTTAAAACTTAAAGTTGATTCAATATATTCAAAATACCCGGTTTTACCCAATCTCAGGAAAAATCCAGAAGCAAGTTCGGATTTTAATCAAGCAGTGAATTTCCTGTTGTCTAAAATTAAGTTTTATTTTAAATTATTTAATTTTATTTAAGTTTTATTTAACAATTCGGCATCTCAATTATTCGCCTCTAGACTTATGATCAAAATAATGGCAATTTCAAGAACCCTTGGAGATCTAAAAAGGGTATACAAGACCCGAAGAGACATAGTTGTTGAGCTTGAATACGACATTAAACGTCAGAACACGAAAAAATGTTGGCTACAGGAGTAATTCGCAAGAAAGGGCTGTTCCACCTGACGATTTAAGAATAAAGGGAGTTTATGTATATTAGTTCTACGGTCATGGAAAGACAAATCGGTCTTCATGGAGATCCACGAAAGAATTGCTTCCGTAAAAAAACACTACACCCAACAACGAACCTGTAACGTCACCCTAAACCGTGGTCTCGCTAACAGTAATTAAGTGTCGAAGACGCAAAATGGTTGAGGAGGTAGGAGCGGAATGCACTCCAGAAGGAAACTACCAGATCACCGACCACGCGGACAAACAAAAAAGGTCAGCATGATATGCAAGCGGCACAGATCATAAAAGGCACGAAGGGCTCGCTTCGTAAAAAAATTGGACTTTTACCTCGACGCTGACCTCAGATTAACTTTGACTTTTATTTAAAAAAAAAAAAAAAAAAAAAAAAAAAAAAAAANAAGACGGAGCCCTCGCTCTAGCCAGTTTGGCTATTGAGGGTTCTCACAATCATTGTTTTTTTATACTAAGTGTTATATTATGTTGTTTTTTTTTGTACTATTTTTATATAGCTTTATAATTATGATGTGAACTTTATATTGTGGAATAAATATATTATTATTATTATTATTATCAACGTCAACGGTACAAAACCTACGAATACCCTAACCCGCAATTTTTATGTAACCTCGTACCTTGAAATGTTGCACACGCATAATAATTACACAAGCTTATTCTGAACCTACGAATATTATTTACGACACTTCTACCCTGCAATAAACCGTACGAAAACCCTATGCAACCTTATCTTATATGTTCAATGTTCATATTTATTAAAACCATTAAAATAAATCTAAATTAAAATAAAGTCAAGACGGAGCCCTCGCTCTAGCAAGTTTGGCTATTGAGGGTTCTCACAATCATTGTTTTTCTATACTGTGTTATATTATGTTGTTTCTTTTTTTTGTACTATTTTTATATAGCTTTATAATTATTATGTGAACTTTATATTGTGGAATAAATATATTATATTATATATGTATTAATTTACTAATATATACTATTAACTATACACAGGCCAAGTTCACCCCCACCATATTCGGTTCGTTTAGTAGTAGGATTAGTAAGGTCCTAATACTGTAAGGGTAGGACGAACTAATTGTTCGAACCTAGCAATTAGGCCATCTTTTAGGCCCATTTTACTAGCCCCCTGGAAGAGATTTCTAGTCACTTCACACATCATACCTCTGTAGATTGTACCGCCGAAGCGAGTATGATGTGATCAGTACTGAACCATATAAATCAGAGTATCACGGCGATGGATCGAACCCACGACCTCGTATCGCCCTTGATTCAGTGTTGGCCGGGCAGACGTGGTAAGTAATTTAATCCACACGGTCACGCTGGCTCTCTTATAATATTCAATAATTCGACGAATGTTAATCGACAAATGTTTGGGAATGCACTTCACACATAAGCCGAATTTTGTTGACTGTATGAATGTATTATTTGCAAATTTTGTGGAATGATTCGAATTCGATATGGCAATTCTTCGTCATTTCATCTGGCGTTCATCCGTCATTTACTACGCTGATTCATGCATTAAATATCTCGATTATCGTATATTCCATAAAGCGTTTTATGTAGAGCTGGAATTATGAACTATGTGCAGAATTTATTATTGCTAACATTTAAGATGACATAAAATGTCGTCAATGTATTCAATCAATACCTGCATTTAATAAAACTATTGTTAAAGCTGATAAAATTTAAATATATAAAAGTAATATCATCCTTGACAATAATGAATAAATATATAATACACTATATATTAAACCTAACATAATTAAAATAAAATATATCACAATATAGTTGAATTTTAAGAAAAAATTAAATATAAGTTGTTTTAAAATTTCGTATTATTTAATATTTTTACTGCAATGTCAATTCAATTGATTTAATGTATTATTGATAATGCAGTACATAAAATAAATATAAATATGTATTTTAAAAAAAAATGCGAACGATATAAAATTAAACATTCTATCAATTCATCTTGCGTTGCACAGTGAATATACGCAAGATGAGCGAACAAATGAATAATCAAGCAATTAAAATTAATAATCAAACCAAAAAAAAGTATTAATCTACATATGTATTAATTCATCTACTTAAAAAAAAAAATTAAACATGTGCGATATATATATTATGTGTGTGTGAGCATACCTGAAAAAAAAAACACTATCGTATCGGCAAAATGATCAAATTTGAATTTTCATCTCAACTGATTGTTCTTCCCATTAACTTTTACAGTTAATTGGTATAAAAACTGCCAGTAGATATAACTTTACAAGCGATGCAACCCTTATTCTGTTATAATGGTCCACCGAGAACAGGGTTTGTCGAACAAAACGGCCGGACATTGGGATCGCGTGAATGAAAATGGCACAACATGAACAGCTAAAAATTCAGATTTAACATCAATAAAAAAAAATAATAGATTTTAAACAACAATATGATGAAGATGACTGATAAAATTACTATGGTTTTTAGTGTGTTTTGTGAATATCTCGGAAACGAAGCTGTTCCGGTTTCTATGAACATGAGATTTATGGCAGTTTTTTAGATTGTTACTCCCCTTATAAACAAAACCAGAGGGAAGTAACAATCTAAAGAAGTACCCATTATATATAAGCGATATATTAGATGTTATTATTTCCTATCGATTGCGTTTCTTTTAAAAAGAACTCGTTTATTGACTCCGGCAAGGGAACTGCAAACTCGGTGATCACAAAGCATCGCCATAAACAATGGACAAAGGAATATCACACTTCTTTTTTTATAAGGGGAGTAACAATCTAAAGAAGAACATTCCGTACACATTCTTTGGATTGTAACTCCCCTCTGAGTTTTTTAAGGGTTGTAACAATCTATAGAAGTACCGTTAAGCGATTGCAACCTAGAAATTACACCAAATTAAAATCTTATTACAACTCAACAAGACTCATTTGGGGTACAAAAGTAGGCACTAAAAGTGAGTAAAAGAGTATATTAATAAGCTAGCAAACCCTTTAAGACTTTTATTTTTAGAGACTGCTCATTTAAAAAAAAAAAAAAATTGCTCAAATTTTGAAATTATTGTGTGATGAAGTTTGATTATTCCATCCATCATCAAACTATAGAATGAAAGATATGTACATTTTTTATAGGGATAGAGGATTAATTTTTACATTATATTCACTAGTTTACACTGTACTCTATATATGGTATTAAATATCCTTCAAAGTGTAATTTTATTAACAACTCAAAAATGTTTGAGCTCTTTCAAATCNTGTTCCGGTTTCTATGAACATGAGATTTATGGCAGTTTTTTAGATTGTTACTCCCCTTATAAACAAAACCAGAGGGAAGTAACAATCTAAAGAAGGTGAACGGAATGTTCTTCTATAGACGGTTACTCCCCCTATAAAAAAAAAGAAGAGTGAGATTCCTTTTTTCGAAAGTAAATTGGTCTAAACATCCCTTTTTCTTAATAGTTATTTAGTGAAAGTCATTTATATTCTAAAAAAAAAGGGAGTAACAATCTAAAGAAGTAATGGATTTGTTGTTTCAGCATAACATTTTTCACACAAAAACACGAATCCTAGCTGTACCTTGAATACAATAAATATCAACAGAGATAAATTGAATATTATATTAGCAATTGAGCTCAGCATGTATATATCCAGGGGTATTCCTACTTATCGACTATAATTAACCCTTTTTTCAACTATTAAATATGAGTGTGTATTGAATATGAGTGTATTAATGCATAATTTTAGTTATAAATATGTGTCCATCAAAATCAAATGAAAATTATATTAGCAAATAAAGATCAGCATGTATATCAACAGGTCTTCCTACTTACTATTATAGGCATAAAAATTTGTCCATAAAAATAAAATGAATATTAAATTAGCGAATTAAGATCAGCATGTACATCAACAGGTCTTACTTACTATTATAGGTATAAAATTGTGTCCATCAAAATAAAATGAATATTAAATTAGCAAATAAAGATCAGTATGTGTATCAACAGGTCTTCCTACTTACTATTATACGTATAAAAATGTGTCCATCGAAATAAAATTTACATTATATTAGCAAATAAAGACCAGCATGTGTATCAACAGGTTTCCCTACTTACTATTATACGTATAAAAATGTGTCCATCAAAATAAAATTAATATTATATTAGCAAATAAAGACCAGCATGTATATCAACAGGTCTTCCTACTTACTATTATACGTATAAAAATGTGTCCATCAAAATAAAATGAAAATTATATTAGCAAATAAAGATCAGCATGTATATCAACAAGTCTTCCTACTTACTATTATACGTATCAAAATGTGACCATCAAAATAAAATTAATATTATATTAGCAAATAAAGACCAGCATGTGTATCAACAGGTCTTCCTACTTACTATTATACGTATAAAAATGTGTCCATCAAAATAAAATGAATATTATATTAGCAAATAAAGACCAGCATGTATATCAACAGGTCTTCCTACTTGCCGGCAGTACAACCCTTCATCTACAATAAAGTATGAAGTCGTCAAAGTGCGTAATTTTAAGGTAGAGCGCATAATAGAGCTTGGCATGCATAAGTATGTGTCTCTCTCCTTATAAACTACTTTACAACACTAATTCAATAATAATATATACTATCTGACTTAACATGGTATACAATAATGCGTAATGTTAAGTACATAAATAAATAGTTAGTCATATTTTATACAAAGATAAAATAAAAATTCAATGGAAAACAATTAATCTGAGCATGCATTGCATATGTGGGAGGCTTATCACATTAGTGAGCCGTATTTTATCATATTTATATTGACGGAGCTTATTTATATTGTCATATGGCATTACCTTAACTATTATATTTTATTGCTTTTATATAAAAACAGAAGTTTTTAACGCCCTTAGGTCATTACTATCGCGTTAGCACTTCTTTAGATTGTTACTCCCCTTATAAAAAAACTGAGGAGAGTAACACGTAAAGAAGGTGTACGGAAGGTTCTTCTTTAAACTGTTACTCCCCTTATAAAAACAGAAGTGAGAAATTCCTTTGTCCCAAAGTACATTAGACTAAACATCTATTTGTCTTAATTGTTATTAACTCAATGTTATTAATATTCTAAAAAATAAAAATAAACATGGGGAGTAACAGTCTAAAGTATAATCGGGTTCGCTTATCACGCAGGTTTTTAGGTTTAATTTCTCGACTCAAGCTAGGGGCCGTACACTTGGCGTTCACTCAGCATCGCCATATAAATGGAAAAGAGCTTATGCGTGTGTAGTGGCAACTAAAGTGGTTGCGAATGTCAATTGCAAAGGTTTATAAAGCTGATACAGGAACTCACTAACCCTGTGCCATCCATTACATATAAAATAGTTGTATACTTTGGCAGACGTAGGACCTCCACTGGCTGTTGCACCATGGAGTTATGCAGTTTTTTAATTAAGTAGTACGCGTTCACATTAAATTGCAAAGGTTTATAAAGCTGATACAGGAACTCACTAACCCCGTGCCATCCATTACATATAAAATAGTTGTATACTTTGGCAGACGTAGGACCTCCACTGGCTGTTGCACCATGGAGTTATGCAGTTTTTTAATTAAGTAGTACGCGTTCACATTAAATTGCAAAGGTTTATAAAGCTGATACAGGAACTCACTAACCCCGTGCCATCCATTACATATAAAATAGTTGTATACTTTGGCAGACGTAGGACCTCCACTGGCTGTTGCACCATGGAGTTATGCAGTTTTTTAATTAAGTAGGGCGCGTTCACATTAAATTTTTTCATTTCTTAAATTTTTAAATTACTCTTAAATTTTCTTGTTTTTACAATCATTCATATAATCGTGTCCCGACGGTGACGACTCACCTCGAAATTATTTTTGTTATTACTAAGCAAAGGCAACCACATTTATTCTAATAAAAATAAATGTTTGTTTTGATTTGTTGGTCTTCAAATAGATATAATTACTTATTTATAAATAAATATCCAAATTAATTTACTTAATTTTACTTTTTTTTAAAAATATAAAATAAAAATCCCGTTGCCGCGGGCTTAATGCGGCTTTTACAATATAATGCACTACTTATTCTAACATAAGAGGTAGAGGAAAAAACCAGAGCAATTTTTTTTTTCTAATCATATTTTTGTTAATTTTTATTAAAATGATTGTTCTGGAATATTTTATTATAATTATTACATTGTCAAGTAATTCCTTAATGTTGAGCCGCATGTTACGAATTAAAATTGTGGACGTGACTAAAGAAATAAGGTGGGGGAAAAAACCAATTGTATGATTTATATTTCAGTTCAAAGTGGAATGAAGTATGTTTTTGAGGCGTCAAGCAGGGGAAAACATTAGAGTCATGGGGTTTACAAGTTTATAATCTTCCCGTCCACACAGGGAAACAACCAGTTAAGTTATAATTGTTCGAAGAAATTACTTTCCTGGTTTATTCACCGTATCATACGTGTAAATATAATATAAATATTCATCGATTATAAAAAGTAATAGTGATATTAAATTTAATTAACATAGAATATGATTACCTTATAATAAATAAAAAGTCAATTGAAGTTCGCAGAATGGTAGCTCTTGTTCTTACATCAATAGAAATCAGTTTCAACGGAACTATAAGGACTTACATCCTTATCAGATAGGAGTATTTATCCATTCTCTTATCATTGTGTTTTACAGAACCACTTAAAAATCACTTTTTTAAGTAATGTGTAAAGGCCCTAAGATATGCTGTAACCTGATTTTATAATACAAATATAAACAATTAAACATGTAAGAGCAACTCCGATGAGTATTGCCTTTTTCAATTTATATAGTGAGTCAATTAATAAATTTGATTCAACTTATGATAATTATATGGCTCTTCTTTAGATTGCTACTCCCCTTATAATAAATAAAAGAGGGGAGATAATTCAAAACAATCTAAAGAAGGTGTACGGAATGTTCTTCTTTAGACTGTTACTCCCCTTATAAAAACGGAAGTGAGATATTCCTTTGTCCCCAAGTACATTGGACTAAACATGCTTTTATCTTAATCGTTATTTGTCAAAGTCATTTATAGTCTAAAAAAAAAATATAGGGGAGTAATAATCTAAATAAGTACCAGTTTAGTTACGAACAGGTTACAAAAAACAACTTTATTACGTAACAATGAGATTACTTCAAGAGAATATTATTTGAAATAGTATAAACATACTTCTTTAGACTGTTACTCCCCTTATAAAAAACATAATTGTGATATTCCTTTGTCAATAATCAATCATCTTCTTTAGACTGTTACTCCCCTTATAATAAAACAGAATTGTGATATTCCTTTGTCCTAAAATACATTGGATTAAACATCCCTTTGTCTTAATAGTTTTTTATTAGTCTTAAGACATAATAAAAAAATAAATACATAATTAAATAAAAATAGGGGAGTAACAATCTAAAGAAGTACCCATTATATATAAGCGATATATTAGATGTTATTATTTCCTATCGATTGCGTTTCTTTTAAAAAGAACTCGTTTATTGACTCCGGCAAGGGAACTGCAAACTCGGTGATCACAAAGCATCGCCATAAACAATGGACAAAGGAATATCACACTTCTTTTTTTATAAGGGGAGTAACAATCTAAAGAAGAACATTCCGTACACATTCTTTGGATTGTAACTCCCCTCTGAGTTTTTTAAGGGTTGTAACAATCTATAGAAGTACCGTTAAGCGATTGCAACCTAGAAATTACACCAAATTAAAATCTTATTACAACTCAACAAGACTCATTTGGGGTACAAAAGTAGGCACTAAAAGTGAGTAAAAGAGTATATTAATAAGCTAGCAAACCCTTTAAGACTTTTATTTTTAGAGACTGCTCATTTAAAAAAAAAAAAAAATTGCTCAAATTTTGAAATTATTGTGTGATGAAGTTTGATTATTCCATCCATCATCAAACTATAGAATGAAAGATATGTACATTTTTTATAGGGATAGAGGATTAATTTTTACATTATATTCACTAGTTTACACTGTACTCTATATATGGTATTAAATATCCTTCAAAGTGTAATTTTATTAACAACTCAAAAATGTTTGAGCTCTTTCAAATCGTAATATTATATCCAAGCTAGATCGTGTCCTCATATCTCAAAATCATAATTGGTTTAACAACACTAAAATTATATATAGTATTAATAATAAAAATAGACATTTCTCTACAACATCTGAATGGTATGATTTAATATCATATTATTATATGATTTTAAGCGTTAATAACAATATTAAAGATTTTAGTTAAATAAAACGCGAAGTGAGTTAACGAATAATTTAAATATATAATTCAAAATTAATAGTAGTCTATGTTTAACAATGTTAACATTGGTGGCAATCAATGCTTTAAAAAGTTCTAAATTAGTAGCAATCTATGCTTCAAAATATAAATATTAGTGGCAATCAATGCTTTAAAATGTTCTAAATTAGTGGCAATTATTGCGCTTAAAAAATCAAATTATTACTTCTTCTCTAAAAATGTTAATTCATTCTATTTGAAGAGGAGAAAAGCAAACCTCTGTAGCTGATTAAAATATTAATATATAATGAATTACGTCCGAGATTCGAATCCCGGCAGTCATTCTCACTTCCTCTCTAACAATAATATCACTGATTTCCATCTCTAGACTTTAATTTGGTTTACATTTTAACTTTCTTAAATTTTATCTTTGTTTTGTAGTCTAAATAAGGTAACTTATTTTCCGGCTTTTATTTCAAACAACCTCCTGAATATAAGAATGATTAGCCTCATTAGCATTCTAGACAATGTAACTTTTTTTTGCAATTTATTCACACTTAACCTCCAGAATATTAGAATGATAAGCGTACTAAATTAGCCTCCTCTATTACGCATTCTAGACAATGTAACTTATTTTGCAATTTATTCACACTTAACCTCCAGAATATAAGAATAATAAGCGTAACTAAATTATCCTCCTCTGTTGCGCATTCTAGACAATGTAACTTATCTTGCAACTTATTCATTTTATCCAATTTATTCACACTTAACCTCTAGAATTTAAGAGTGATAAGAATGCTAAATTACTTCCTTTGTAATGTAGACTAGATATGGTAACTTAACCTCCAAAATATAAGAATGATAAGGCTGCCAAATTACTTAACTATCCTCCTTTGTAATTTAGACTAGATATGGTAACTTAAACTCCAAAATATAAGAATGATAAATCCAAACTAACTAATCGAATATTTTAATAAACATTTTCATAAAAATGTAATTTCTGTATTATTGTAATTAAATGTATTGTGATTTTTGTTTATTGTAATTAAAATGTTAAAAAAATTTAATTACACTTCATGCGCATTTGGAAATACAAATACGTTTAAAATATATCAGTATAAATATAATAGAAAAATTGAAATACATGACGATTTTTTTCTATTTTTTTTTTATATATAGCTGAGAATATATATTTTATTTTCTTTTTTTTGTCTCAAAGCCTATATTAAAAAAATATAATTATAATAGGTAAAAGTATAAACACCGATTAACGCGCGTGTATTACCAACAATTAACATTATAAGTGAGATTAGTTAGCAATAATATTTTAAGCAAATAAAAGAACAGGAGATTATCACGATATTAATTATTATTCAATTAAATATTTATCTTAGATATTATTAACCCATAACATATGAATAAATTTTATAACAAAATTAGAATAATAACAGCGCTGTAGTCTTGTTCTAAGTTGTGAATTGTAAGAAGCCATTGAGCTTTATATTTTTCACCTCTAATATTAAGATACGCCCTAAAATTAAGACCCTAAGAGGGACCCTGAAAGATATTATTTGTATCTCTTTATAAAGTTAAATCATTCTGTTGAAATTTCTGTAAAATGACAGAAAAAAAGTAAAAATCCTACTATGATATTTTATTTACTTTTTGACACACATAGTCTAATTTTGGAGATTCACTATTGAAAATGTGAAAAAAATTTCAATGGATTTAAACATTTTAAAGCCAAAAAAATTGCTTACTATCTTCTGTCGCTTTTGCAGACGAAAGGAGCCGAAAATTTTTACCGATTCCAATAGAAATTGAAATACATATTACGAAAAATCAAACTTCGAGGCAAAATCAAACATTTATTTTATTTTATTTCCTCAAAAACCCCCCCAAAAAATCGTAAGAAAAGTTAACATACGTACAATTATATCTATAATATTCTCAAGAACGGTTCCGACTGTTTTGACAAGGTTTGACAATAATTGTAAATGGCAGATGTTCGGAGGTCAATTTTTTACGGCAAATTTTAGTAAAAAGTTGATTAATTATAGGAAATTAGTTAATTTGGGTGCACTCACTTCAAAAATCGAAAGAAAAGTTATACATAATATGTAATAAAATAAAATTGCAGACGATCGGAGGTCAATTTTTACGGCAAATTTAAGTAAAGCATTGATTAATTATTGAAAATTTCACTAAACTGCTGTACGAGAAATTCATGAATATGTGTGAGCAGTGCCAAATATGTTCTTTTTCTCGTATTTCTTTAAAAGTTAAGCAAACCGACAAAAAATAAATTGAATAATATCGTTACCATTACGTCAATAATACATCTAATAAAACATGTTTAATAAACGTCAAAAAAATCATTCTGAGGGAACCATGTCTAATATGGGATAAATCGGAGCGTTTTGAAACTCATTACAGTGACCATTGTTGGGAGAGCTGTTCACGATGAAGTCATTAAGAACGTGTCGGGTTCCTACCTGTAACTATATAGGTCTGAGGTTAAATCTGAAGCCACCCTTACCCCTATAATAAAGCCTTGATTCACCAACAACTCCTTTGAGAATAAACCCCTGAAATGGATTTCAAATGCCAGGATCTATCTAATCTCAGATCCTTTCCTCTTTTCTCTGTATAAGAGCTTAATAATAATAATCCGGAGCGCAACCTAGAACTGATCAGGTGAATCGTTACAACATTAAAAAGAACAGTGGTGCAGTATCAGCATGACTAATGTTTTATTAGTTTCCTAATAAGTATGAAAGAACAAAATGGTAATCTCAAATCCTTTCTCTATTAGACATTAATAATAATCGGGAGAGCAACCTAGAACTGATCAGGTGAATAGTTACGACATTGAAACGAACAGTGCCACAGTATCAGCATGACTAATGTTTTTATTAGTTTACTAATAAGTATGTAAGAACAAAATAGTAATCTCAGATCCTTTCTCTATTAGACCTTAATAATAATCCAGAGAGCAACCTAGAACTGATCAGGTGAATCGTTACTACATTGCAAAGAACAGTGGCATGGTATCAGCATGACTAATGTTTTTTATTAGTTTACTAATAAGTATGTAAGAACAAAATAGTAATCTCAGATCCTTTCTCTATTAGACCTTAATAATAATCCGGAGAGCAACCTACTGATCAGTTGATCAGGTGAATTGTTACAACATTGAAACGAACAGTGGCACGGTATCAGCAAGACTAATGTTTTTATTAGTTTACTAACAAGTAAGCAAGAACAAAATAGAAGAAAAAAAAGTAATAATTATTTTATAACGATTGATCTATTGAACTATCCATCGATTTGTAGTCCAATCAATCTTGGCCACGATTAATTGCATGATAAATTAATCATATGTTTATAATTATAAGTATACACTTAGTCGATTAATCAAACTGATTAATAAAATTGTATACGAATAATAGTTTACTGCTTAAGAAATTATTACATTTCTCATACAATGTGCGTTCGTTATAGATTATTACAGAGGTATAAAGTGTTTGTAAGGAAGTCATTTAATAGAAAAATGAATCTCTAGACTTTAATTTGGTTTACATTTTAACTTTCTTAAATTTTATCTTTGTTTTGTAGTCTAAATAAGGTAACTTATTTTCCGGCTTTTATTTCAAACAACCTCCTGAATATAAGAATGATTAGCCTCATTAGCATTCTAGACAATGTAACTTTTTTTTGCAATTTATTCACACTTAACCTCCAGAATATTAGAATGATAAGCGTACTAAATTAGCCTCCTCTATTACGCATTCTAGACAATGTAAC
Source organism: Gerris buenoi (assembly GCA_001010745.2). Taxonomy (NCBI): domain Eukaryota; kingdom Metazoa; phylum Arthropoda; class Insecta; order Hemiptera; family Gerridae; genus Gerris; species Gerris buenoi. The sequence continues at coordinate 416,985 of KZ651341.1, forward strand.
TTATTTTGCAATTTATTCACACTTAACCTCCAGAATATAAGAATAATAAGCGTAACTAAATTATCCTCCTCTGTTGCGCATTCTAGACAATGTAACTTATCTTGCAACTTATTCATTTTATCCAATTTATTCACACTTAACCTCTAGAATTTAAGAGTGATAAGAATGCTAAATTACTTCCTTTGTAATGTAGACTAGATATGGTAACTTAACCTCCAAAATATAAGAATGATAAGGCTGCCAAATTACTTAACTATCCTCCTTTGTAATTTAGANATAAGTATAATATGAATATGACAGTAGAAATAACATACAAATACATATATCTCATTATTAAATTTAGAGTTTCTAAAATTTCTATTAATTAACTAGTTTTTTTGCACTAGAAATAAGCACAAAAGTAATTGTTGTATAATAACTTAGAGTAGAGCATTATAATTAGTAAAAAAAAATAAAATAAAATAAAAAATAAGAAGAAGAATTATGGTTGTAGAACAGAGAACATTGTCAAATATGGATCACTTTTAAATACATGAGAGATTATATTCCTTTGTCTAGACAAATGATTATAATATAATCTTTATAAAAGTTGTATTATCCCTTTGTCTTAACAGTTAATTTGACAAAGGGATTTTTGAAAATAAACGAATTATTTGACTTTGGATTATATTTGGTTTGAGCAAGTAACAGAAATAACGAATATTATTAAACTAATGTTCAAATTCTTAGTAATTTAATTATTTCTTATGTTTCTTCAACGAGTATAAGTTTTACACTTAGCGATATAATATAAAATAAAATGTAATAATAAATATTATATGGTTGCAGAACAGAGGACTTTTATCATTTATGATCGCGATCACTTTTATTTAATTTGTCTGCAGGTTAAATGATGGATAAAGAGATGTCATCCCTATACTGTTTATAAAAGTGTTAATATCCCTTTGTCATAACAGTTAATTACTACTATGCGATGTTAATGTCCACTATTGCAGATTTACCAAACTTAAAAATAAACTTATATATCCAAACGATTTTAATAAAAACATACTTTTTTTTTATTCAAATCTAAT
>KZ651341.1:420003-441701 GCA_001010745.2 Gerris buenoi
AGGGAGGTAGCGTAGCCGTGGTGGTAAAAGCACCTCTGCTCGGCTATCACTGAATCATGAGTGGAACGAGATGGGGTTCGATTCCTCGGCGTGACACTCTGATTTATATGGCTCACTATTGATCACATCATACTCGCTTCGGCGGTACAATGTACATATGTATGATGTGTGAAGTGGCTGCAACTCTCCACCGCGGGGTGTAAAAAGGGCCCGAGTGAAGGCCTAATTGCAAGGTTCAAACAAGTGGTTCGTCCTACCCGTTCTAGTAGGAAGTACTAGACTACTACTACTACTAGTAGAAATAACCAATTTTACTTCAGTTGAACTAAAGTTGGTACTGCATGAAATTAATGTTTAGCTTTTTTAAAACTAAAAAAGCTGATTGATAAGTATAATATGAATATGACAGTAGAAATAACCAGCATGACTCTCATAGCACCAAAATTTGCATTATGTATAATTGCCAACTGCTTTAAAACTATTATACAACACAATTTACTAGTTACAAAATCTAATATAAAAAAATCTCCGAAGATTAATTTAATTCGGCTATAAAAAGCTACTAGTATTAATTTGTGTATAATTAAATTCAAATAATAGCAATAATGACAAATTAAAATTTAACTAATTATAATTTAATGAGAAGTTATTTAAACCAAATAAAATTACATTTTAATGTCCTAATAAAGATAAGAAGTTTATTATAAACAAACATATAATATAAGGAATACGTAAAAATAGTGTTATTTAGTTATCAATAAAGATGTTATGTTAGAATAAGAACATAACATCTTTAAAGATGAACAAATTATACTATTTTACATAATCCTTATATTATAGATGTTTGTTAAGGCCCCAACATTTTGCGCAAACCTGATGTCGGGCAAATTTAGGCTATAAACGACAAACATCATGTTTGCGCAAACATCAAACAGCCCCCATACATGGTCAAAATGTTTGCGCCAACCTGATGTCGGGCAAATTTTGGCCATACACGTCAAACATCATGTTTGCGCAAACATATAACAGCCCAATACACGGTCAAAATGTTTGCGCAAACAAAATGTTGTTATGTTATTAGGGGCCTTTACAGGAAATTATATTATACACTCTGAGTATTGAAATAAGCAAACTCTACAAGGAAATAAAAATCTTATTCAAATTATTTCCATGGTTTATCGACTTATCATTAAATCGGCTTTATTTTTGAGATAAATATATGATAAAATGTCTTTAAGGAAAAGCATAAAATTATTTTTACCCTATTAAAAATCTTAGAAGTATATTTTATTTTTCACTCATAGATATATGATAATTATCTTTAAGAATAAATTATTTTTAGGCAGCACATAATATATTCTTGTTAATGACGCGAGGTAATTACCTACCTAGAAAAGAATAATTTTAGAGTTAATTTTAAGAAAATTTCTTAATTTATATAGATAATAAAATTGTTTTTCAGCTTAGCGAGTAGCGAAATATGCAAACTCTACATTAAAAATCATGGTGATATTTATTTAATCCGGTGTTTACATAATATCGCCGTATAATTTATATTGATATAGGTAAGATGTATAGACCAGTTTAATGTAACAGAAAATTGAAAAATCGTAGTAAAAGAAATAGTACTCGTATTAATAATAGTAAACTGTAATCAGTTTATAGTTAAAGCAGCAGTATTATTATAATAGCAGTAAGTAATGCTAGGTAAATAGGAGTACTTTTAGAAGTATTTAGTTGAAGTAGACTGGAAATTGTTTTAGAAATTATGACGATAAAAATTAGTTGTATTCGTGGTGGCTGCAGCACTATTATAGTAGCAGTACTGTGTGTAGGAGTTCTATTAGTGCTAGTAGTGGTGTGCAAGATGTTTTCGTAATAATAATAGTAAAAGTAGTTGTAATTGCAGCAGTAGAAGGACCATAGATAATTTAAATTACTGAAAAGTGATAATAATAACACAAAGAAGTGATAGTGATAGTGTTAGTTTAAGTGTAATTAAATGTTTATTTTATTATACTTAAATTTATTTTACTAAACTTAATAATTATTTAAGTTTTGTAGTAATAATAAAAGTAAAATACAAATAATTTTGATGTAATAATACGATTCATTTTTATTTGATTTTTTATTGTTTTAAATTAATAATTAGAGTATTCATGTAGCAACGGTACCAATTCTATTAAAAATCTATAATAAATTATTGAAAAAATATATTGCTTAAAGCATAAGAGTTAAGTCAAAATATACAAATATTCAATTTCAAGTTTTTTAGTCAATATTATCGATTATCCTCAGATCGAATAGTCTAGTACAATTTGTGTAACGTAAAGGTGCAGTAAAATAACTATTTCAGGCAGGTGAAATTATTATTGAATGGGTTATTGTCAAAGTGGTTTGCAGATATTAAGATTCAAGTAGGTAGCCAAGTCTATTCTTGTTCGATGTTTTGTTTATCAATGAATCAAGTATTCCCAATCAATTTTAATAAGGAACTTATCTGAGGAAAAGAGGAGTTATTATTTTAAAACGAAGCCACGACGCCTAAGTAATCATAATCACGGTCGGACTTAATCAACCGAAGGAAGATGCTCGCACCGACGAAGGAGAAAAGAAGCGGACGATAGACGGTGCCGGCTCGGAGGAAGGGAATAACTCGGGTTGCAAACCATATCACTGACCCAAGATGCCGAATCTTAAATAAACAAACCGTTTAGACACACTTGATATCTATTCTTCAAGTACAGTTTATCTTTACTTGATACCGAAATTCATATTTACTTTGTTATTAACCGATTAAGGTTTACAGCTCTGTACTGCTTCAGATAGAAACGTAAGTGTAAAATTATTATTCCGTTGCATCACGAGGAGAATATATGTTTGACTAATAGGAATATATATTATAATCGGTCGATAAAAGACAATTTAATTAAATACTCACTCAAACAATCGAGATGTATTTCGGAGTTATCCAATGTCTTACTAAATCCACTAAAGTGTACATATGTACAAATAAAGAGTTTTACACTCGCGTTGTCGGGGTATTTGTTACGACAGGACGGTAAGTGGCGCGACTCGTTAAGCGACGAGTGTATTGAGGGGGTAGGCTGGAGATAGTGGCCGGTGGCCGGTGTTGAAGTCGGATGGCCGGATGCGAACTGGGATGCTGAGAGCCCTGACACGGAGGAGCAGGTAAGAGATTTGAAGGTATAGCTGGAGGGGACTCGAGCAGAGAGACTGGAGAGGTCGGTAGCACCAGAACCGCTTCTATGTCCCTCTGTTAGTAGTAGTGGTTTGGCTGGTTTACTTGATTCTTGCTTCTCTAGCCACCACACACGTATACACGCTGTACCGGTCCCGTCTTTTTACCCCACACCTTACTTCACCATCCCACTTCACAAATACTCATCCACATTTTAATAAACTCGCTCTCGAGCAACCCGTCCCAGAAGGTTTTTTTCGATAGCCTACTTTTTTCGGGGAATTTATGGACGACCGGAACCGGGAAAAGGCCCTACCCACTGTTGTCCGGCAACCTGTCGTCCGATTTAAACGACCTCCGAATAAAAAATGACAAAGTCAACAACCTTGACTTATCTACTGTCGAATATCTTCCTTCAAGTGCATCCAGGAAACGATCGGCTCTTGCGGTAAACTACACCGATACGTCAACGGCTACGGTGCAATATAAAAATTATTGACTAACTAAAACCGAATGATTAATTACTAAAACCTCGATATCAAAGGCTTTCTAAATATCGAGTGAACCGTTCAGACGTACCTATCTCAAGTTCATGTTTCTTAATCGTAACGTCTACAGAATGTAAAAGTTAAATTCCTTTTGGGTCCAATTAAAGAGTTGTCCTTGCGTGTCCGAATTTCGCCAGTAGTGAATGTTACGCAGCAGACTAGAATAACTTAATCCCAATCCTTTTGCTGATCCAGTGCGAAATGGAAGGTTAAGATTGTATTATTCTTTAAATAGCCAATTCTATGATAGTTTGATTTTCAACCAATATCAATTAATGTGTGTAGGCAATATCCTTAATTTGATGGTGTCATCATTAAGGATTTGGAATTTCGTTCAACGTCGGAAAATATTAAACTCTCATATACATAATTACAGAATCAGTCTTAACACTGATTTGCTAAATCAACGAAGATGCCGTTTCCTTAGTCTAGAAGATGATGCTGAAATAAGTTGTAGTCAGTGGTAAAGATAGACTTCTATCATTAGGTATGACCCTTCTTATAGTTTCTCACAAGGCATAAAACAAAAAAATAAATAAACTTATAATAAAGTAATAATTAAGATTACAATATTAAATTAATTAATAGTCTTAAATAATATCAAGAAGTGTGAATTTCATTGCAAACTTCAATTCAATTCAATAAATATAAGTTTTTAGTAAAGCTTTGATTCTCCGAAAACATCAACCACTCTGATAATTTTAAACTAATCTAGTTCAAACATTTTAAATCCATTAATATAGTCAATCTGTTCCTTTTCAAGCCATTTTGAACTGTTTGTAAATCCTGAATGAAGTGCAGAGAGGAACACCCGTAGCAAACTTGTCATTTGTCCGTTAAAACGAGATATGATTAATGGACGGTGCGACGGGAAACCTATGTAGAAGCTTACGCGACTTATTAATCTGTCTGGAAAAGTGTCGACTGAGCTTCTAGTGGCTTTATTCTTAAGCCATTATTCCCCCTTGTACTTGAGCGAAGGTGTGTTATTAATAGTGTGTGACCCATGATGTCGAGAAAAACATATAGAAACTCATCAAATTTATAAATTGTAAGGTATTTGAATGTAATTTTTGGGTAAACATTTAATTAAATACAGTAGGGCCTCCTTATAACGAACTTATGTACAACGAAAATTCTCTATATAACGAATATTTTCTGTGCCCCGAACGAATTTCTCATACAAAATTGTTTCTATAGAACGAAAATAATTTCCCTACTACGAATATAAATAAGTATAAAGAACCGACCAACAAACTTTCTGTGAATTAATATTAGCGGTATTTTTTGCTTCTTTTACATGTGAACATGAAATTAGTTAATATAAGGGCTGGGAGTCACGCAAAATGTTAATGCTTTTTATATATTATATTATTATTTATTATATACATATTATTATTATTATTTGAGATTATTATGATTATAATTATTATTATAATTATCCGCCTAATAATTTTGAGTTCACTATATCACTTATTTACTACTTATTTTACCTATGTGTGCGTCAAAAACAATCTTTAATACTGCAAAATTTCATTTTTATAACTCTTTTGATCCAAAAGTTAATGGAACCGTACACCGTACGGAGTGACGGATAGACAGACACAGGAACAAGACTATAAGGGGGTCTTTTTGTTTCGGTTTTACCAACGAACCCCTACAAAAGTCCAGTCATGTACCATGACTTAATGAGCGAATTTTCAAAGAAATCAGGGTAATATTGGCTTATGATAATATAGGGATATTTTGGTTTAGAATTTGGAGGGGTGAAAAAAAAAAGAAAAAAAAAAAAATATGTACACACGGGTACGGGGTACGAAAGTCAAAATAGTATTTACCCTTCAAGATGCACACCGTTGGAAAGCTGTTTAAGAGTGCAGTAAGTAATTGATGTTATGTACACTTTTTTCATATTTTCATATAAAAGAGGGGTAAAATGGAAAAAACACGTTTTTATGCTGTTTTTGACCCTAAATTGTCAAAATGTGACCCCTAAATGAACTCCACAAATTCTGGACAACGAACTCATCCTTTCTTTTGATATTATTGACATTTTAAAATTTGTTTTAAATTTTTAGGTGCATCTTAAGAGGAGATGTCGTCTGGAGTGACACATATATACATATATAGTTAGGGTTAGTGCTCCAAATATGAGACCCGTGCCTAATATGAGACCCCACCTTAAAGAGGCTGGTATGTGCTACAGCCTGGCAAGTCAAACGAAAAACGATACTGTTTATGGCTATCAGTAGTCTCGGAGTTAGTTGGACGCCTACCGTCGAGAAGAGAGTTTCTGTGAATTTTATTTTATTATACTCCTTATTAAAATTTATTAAGAACATCATAGAAAGCTTGTATAAAACATCAAGGAAAGATTAACTTAAAATCTATTCATAATATAATGATAGCTATTTAGACAAGGTGAAGACATGTATTTCACTTTTTAAGTTTATACCAATCCTAACCTCACAAATTCGTTCTAGAATATATAAACGTGGTTGTTCCTAATATGAGACCCATCACGGGTCTAACATAGGCAGGGTCTCATATTAGGCACAGTTTCTTTTATATTACCAAATCATGCCTGATTTTTGTTTTTCACATGTATGTTAATGCAAATACTGCCATTAATGAGAGGAAAGTGTAAAACATTGGTTTAAAAATCATGCAAATGTTTTAAACAGAGGGTCTCAGGTCTCATATTAGGACCACTTTTGTAAATCTCAAAATTTTGACTTTTTTTAGAAAACATTATTTTTTTTAAAGAAATATACATTTTTAATTATTTTGAAACATTTGCCATTGAATTACAATATATTATTAATTGTTTTGTCTCATCAACTGTTTTGTTTATTTATTTAAATCCTGAGTTACACCAAAACCAAAAAAGGGATCTCATATTCGGGTCACTTACCCTACATACATACGTAAAAAAGTGTTAAATTTTAGGAATCGATTCAGAATGGTCTAAAACGGATTTCCATGGAAAAAATGTTCAAAAATTCGCATTACAAAAATTTTGAAGCCATTGCATAGCTTAATTTTCTTTGAAAATTCGCTAAAAGATAGAGAGAGGTTGGAAGTCGTAAATATGAAGACGTAGTTGAAAAAGCTCTGGAATGGTTGAAAATGGCAAGGGATAAAAAACTTCCTCTTTCAGGACCACTAATTTTTTCTCTAAAAAAACTCAAAATTTTAATAAAGCTACTTTTGTCTAGAACCATCAAATTGAGGTCCTACTGTTCTCAATTTGTTATCAATAACTCTGACGGACTAAAATAATTATACAAGTTTTACACAAATAATCCCATCAATTGATGTTTAATGTGGCTAGTCCCTTTGTCCTTTAATTACATAATTATTAACGTCCGGAGACGTTAGTAAAGAAGAATAAAGAAGGATAAACATTATTTTACAGTAACTAAAACATGAAGCTTAGTTGTATTTTAACTAATCAGCAAGCTATGTTTAGATATCTTTCTGCGCTGCCGAGAATGGATCGACCCGCATCCATGAATTTCAACTTTCATAATAAACATGCTGTCAGAAGAAAGAGTACTTTCAGCTAGTATGTTACATTCACGATTTATAATCCGTACTTATTTGATGTCTCAATTAGAATGCTACGTTGATTCTACTGCGGCTCACAACTCTAACAGAACCGGTCCACAATTAACTCGTTTCTTTATCTACATACTTCTCTTACACTCAGGCAAAAATGCTTAGTGACATCTCTTTGTTTATAGACTTAAAAAATAGTTTAACACAATTTAAATAGATCCGTCTTGATTTATGGCTCAGGTAGGAAATGTTTGTCATAGTTTACGAGGTCCTTATAATATTGTGTTCATGGAAGTACACCTTTTCCTACTCTTGCATCTTTTCCTACTTTTTTAGATTAGATAAGTCTAACTTTTCTTGCAACCAAATAATTACATTGAGATAATTTATCATTCTAGAAATTGTTGTATTCACCGGCTTTGGAAGAGAAAAAAGATCTTACACAATTAGTCTATTGCTCCTCGTCGTATAGTCTTTTAAGAAAAATTCAAAATTCGATTTTTAAGTTTTTGGTAGTATTTATACTACGGAACGTTTAAATTTTAATTTAAATCAAATTATAATTACTATTTACAAGGGGAGACAGACAGAGAAAAATAGACACCGAGAAAATAGACTTCAACGCCGAGACTCGAACCACGGACCTATCGGGATTAGAAATCGTAATTTACCGAGGAAAGTATTCTTCAGTGAAGCTCAGTTGGTAAGAGCGCTATACTGGAAATATAGAGGTCCGTGGTTCGAGTCCCGGCGCTGAAGTCTATTTTTCTCTGTCTGTCTCCCCTTGTAAATAGTAATTATAATTTGATTTTAAAGAAAAATTCAAATTCCTCATATTTGCGATATTTCGATCTCTCCTTGGATCAATCTCAAGCTAAAATCATAGTTTATTATATGGAAGTTTTAAGTTGAAGTATGTTGTAGAAATGTGTTGTTCATGGTAGTTTCATGTATTTCGATGTCTGAGTCTGAGATATTGTTAAATAATAGTGTAATTGACAGCACCTATGGTTTCAGTAAATTCAAATCTAATAATTATCATTGATATTTAGTTTATCATGTTAAAAAACTAACATTTCATGTGGGTATCATCAATCATTACTAATCTATTTTCAATATTTTAGGGTGAATTGAAGATAAACTGTAAAATTCAAAAAAGCACTTTCAATAATTTGTATATATAAAAAAAAAACAATAACCATAACAAAAACAATAACTATGACAATATAATCAGCTAGTCGATCAAATTAGTAAGGATGGAAGTTGCCATTGTTAATACCTACAAATGAAGTCATTTTTCATTATATGTTAATTATAGTTTGGTAATTTTTTAAATAAACTAAGATTTTAGCTTAAGAATGAAGTATCGAAATATCGCAAATTCAAGCGTTCGAATTTTCCTTAAAAGACCCAACTAATCAAGAAGATTTTACACTTCTTAGAGGTGATAAGAGTAAAGTCCACTTAGCACCGGAGTAATAAAACTATCTTATCAGAATTAGAAACGTCCAAACATCAACTTAACTGTGATTTCTAGATAGGTGAGACAAATTATAATCTATTGGTCGAATCCGATATATTTAATCGGCCAATCTCTCCACTTTATATACCGACATAAATCTATATCTAACAATACCTCTACTATGATTTTAGCTTGAGGATGATCCAAGGAGGTATCAAAATATCGCAAATGTGAGGCGTTAGAATTTTCCTTAAAACCCAACTAATCAAGAAGATTTCACACTTCTTTGAGGTGATAAGAGTCCACTTAGCACCGGAGTAATAAAACTATCTTATCAGTATTAGAAAAGTCCAAACATCGACTTAATTGTGATTTCTAGATAGGTGAGACAATTCTAATCTATTGGACGACGATATATTTTAATCGGCAGTTCCCTCAACCTTAGATACCAACAGAGATATTTCTTTTGATTGTTACTCCCCTGTGTTTTTTTAGAATATAAATGAAGACAAATGGATGTTTAGTCCAATGTACTTTGAGACAAAGGAATATCAAACTTCTGTTTTTATAAGGGGAGTAACAGTCTAAAGAAAAACATTCCGTACACATTCTTTAGATTGTTACTCCCCTCTATTTTTATTATAAGGGGAGAAACACTGTAAAGAAGAACATTCCGTACAACTTCTTTAGATTGTTATCTCCACTCATTCAGCAGAATTCTAAAAAGATAATAACTTCTCAAACAACCCTACTTTTACAAGAATTAATAGGATTATCATAAGCTTAAAAAGTTAGAGAATCCAAACGGAAATTCCCTAAGATTGCAATAACCCTTTACAAGTTTTTTTTTTCTCTCAGAGTCCGCTATAATTGCAGAAGGTGCTGTGATCTGGGAGGGGGAAAATGGTAAATAGAGATTATTTAACAGAGAGGCTGGAATAATAGTATGCGAGAAAGCTGGCTCCGGGAGAGCTAGGCCCCACAACCCCAACAAAACCGGTCTACAATTAACCGGACTCCTCGTTTGTTTATCTACATACTTTTTTTTTTACCTCACTGCTACAGATTTTTGCAAACTTCTTACATAAAAAAACACCACAGAAGAATTATTCTTTCAAATTACTTCTTTTTTTTTCTTGTTGCATCTTGCAGACAATTAATCTAAAGTTTATTTTTTTCGCTTCTTTCTCCGACTCTTTTTAAAAATTATTACACGGAGATATCATTCAGCCGTAGAACGAATTTATAATTTTATTTATAAATATAAATAGTCACAACAGCTTTGTTTGTTCTGTTTTAATTCTATATTTGTAAATCAACAGCGTTTGTTTGTCTAAAAAAAAAAAAAAACATTTCTTTACTTCACTTTGAACGTTTTTTATATGCAGACTTCTTATAAAAAATATATATCTTATAAATCATTCTTTTTATACTATGTTTATTTGTATTTTCTTGTTACACATGGTTTATTTCATTCTCGTATCTTTATATATTATTTTTATCATAGTTTGTGCGAGAATTCACCAGTTAGATTATTTCTTTTAGAGAATACAGATTATCTGTCAAGCAAGACTTAATAACTTAACGACTTAACAAAAATAAATACCGAAAAAATAAAACTTCGAACAAATTTTTAAATAAACGACATAAAGAACGGTCGAATCTCGGTGCATTTATTAATCTATTCTGGTTGACAAAGACTTACCACTGTATATACAATGTATATGTCACCGAGGGTAATCTTAAAATCTCCCGTACAGATTTTATTTCAAAGGGGATTTCAGCTAACAAGTTATTCTTACAAGTCTTGTTTTCGTAATTTTGAAATGTCTTCTGCTCCTCGAGAATCAATGTAAACACACCGGACTATAACATTACGTATCGACCTTAGATACTCTGATGACATTGAGATATCATCGTATCTGCAAATATCATACTTTTAAAATTCAACTTCAATGTTTAAAGAAGATAAATTTAATTAAGAATAGCTATTTTTAAATAATATATTACATATACGTGTTTATCAAACGTTTTAAATTGATCAAATTAGCTGAGTTAAGTATATTCTAACTTTTTCATATTACATATTGTTTTTTTGAGAACGCATTGAGATGGCGATAAAATTTAATTTGTAAGATTGTTATGAAATTTGTCATAACATTTAGAAAAAAATTAATACCCCGTGGTGAAATTGAGACGTGTATTTAAGCAATTAATTTGTGGGTGTTACTTTGTAATCAAGTAATGTCCTGACGGCGACGACTCACCTCGGATTGATCTGTTACTGCTAAGCTAAGGCAACCACATTTATTCCAATACTTGTTTTTTTCTTTTGGCTTTTTGGTCTTCATGTAGATTTAATAACTTATCTAAATAGATTTTAGAAAAAAATTAATACCCCGTGGTGAAATTGAGACGTGTATTTAAGCAATTAATTTGTGGGTGTTACTTTGTAATCAAGTAATGTCCTGACGGCGACGACTCACCTCGGATTGATCTGTTACTGCTAAGCTAAGGCAACCACATTTATTCCAATACTTGTTTTTTTCTTTTGGCTTTTTGGTCTTCATGTAGATTTAATAACTTATCTAAATAGATATATAAATTAATTTACTTAATTTTAATTTTTTCTAATTATAATATAAAGCCTATTGCCACGGGCTTAACGGCTAGTTTTTTATAAACTGTTAAAAAAAAGTTGACAGTTTAACAGTTTGCCAAAGTGCATTAAAAAATGGCAGTTACGCAGTTTTCCCTGAGTCTGCATATTGAAGCATGAAAGTCTCAAGTTTTTAATTTTTACAAGGCGGAACGATGTATGCACACGCACGTCTGCTAAAGATTATTCGCATAGAATGAAGTTAAGTCAAATAGCTTACAGAAGACTGTTCTTATGTTGAGTTATTCGTAAATAAGAACAGTTCTAGTCTGTGAGCTTCAGACTGACCCAAGGATTGGTTGCAATATCGCAAAAGCGAGCCTCTAACTCAAGAATTGGAAAAAAACGAAACAGGATCAAAGGTATCTTATAGACATTACTTTACTTGGAAGGTCATGTTTATTCATTCATACATGATTACGATCTGCAGATCCACTATCATTCTTTCAGCAATTCCAAATATAATTTGATGATCTTCGATCTCCATTTTATCTTTAAATTTTGTACCACTTATCCCCTCACCCCCAAAAAAAAGTGTTTTAAAGCTTTTTTTCTTTGTAAGCATCTTTACAAACATTTAAATGCTTTTGTAACTTTTCAAACTAATTTTCAAAATTTTAACAAAAGAAAACTATAGTTTTATACAAATTTAATCTAAGAACGACACCCAGCTTGAACATATTATTGAAATTTTATAGAAGTCTTTCAGATAAAAGACGAGGAGTATTCTTACACATACACACTTTTCAGTTCACTCACAGTTCAGTCAAATTATGGTCGGTATCAGTAAGCCATATGCCATGAAAGATTTTTTGCCACTCACTCCTGGCTAACAAAATTAATCTTTGCGCCTTGCTATGGATAACAGTACCGTAAAGGTATTGTTAGGTTAGGAATTTAAATAATCATATGGAAAGTCTCACTTTCATGTTAGAACAACTTTATAAAGAAATTATTTCTACGTTTCCATGGGTTTTCAAACCCTTTTAAAAATTGATTTGGTTTCAAACCGAAAGTGCTTACATGAGGAGTTTTCACAACAATTTTTGAAAACTGTTAACTCTCAGACTATAGCTATAGTTGAGTCAGGTATATCTCCTCTCGACATACCTTCTGCTCATGTCTCAATCTTTTTTCCAACTCAATACCCATTTCGACGCTATTTTTTCAAAACAGTTTCAATACAAAACCAAAAATTTGATATTGTGATCTTAAACTGAAAACTTTTTATAATCACCATTTCCAAAGAGATTTGAATACCAAATCACATTTATAGTTTTCAAAACGGTTTTGAAAACCCACGGAATCTTAAGCCCCTCATACACGGTCAAACTTTTGCGCCAACATTTTTCCGACATCAGGTTTGCCTTTAGTAATTGTAAATATTACAAAATTAGTGTGACACTCTATACAGTTTTTACAACCTGTCACTTATATAACCTGTCATATAATTAAATCAAAGGTTAACCAGTGTTAAAAATTAATGTCTAGTCTCAGCGGTAAGCGTCTACAATATTCGCTCAGACGCTGGTGCTTGTCATAGACTACCGTCCTTCTTCCGTTATACTCAATGTAAACATAAACATCGGCTCTGGCGCTTTGCCACCCACCACTCACCGCTAGTGTAGTAACCTGAGGCTTAGGCGTTTTTCTATCTAAAGCTGGCCATACACGTTGCAGTATGCCTGACAGGTAAACTGGACCAGGTAACCTGCATAGGTAAAACCGGAGCAGGTATATAACCTGCATAGGTAAAACCGGAGCAGGTATATAACCTGCATAGGTAAAACCGGAGCAGGTAACCTGCATAGGCAAAACCGGAGCAGGTGTGATTCAAATTAAAATATAATTGCACATATGATAGCACACACACCTGCAGGTTGACCTGTAAGTATAACATAACGTGTATGGCCGGCTTAAAATTTTAAAACTATTGACATAAGTAAGATAAATATGTAAAGTAGATGATATCATAAAGCTGCAAAGACTTAATATTGTTGCAAAGAAAAAAGAGAAAGAACATGTGCAGGACGAAAGAGATTAGAAGAACATTGAAGCTTATAAATAGACAAAACTAAAATCAATCGAAATCTCTTTAATGAAAATGGAAGGGTATTAATAATTTAACTACGGCAAAGATTAGGTCAATTAAATATTGACTTGCCTTAAGTAATAGTCAATATCTATTTTAATATGATTATATAATGTTAAGAGAAACAAACATTTAATTATTTATTTCATTAAAAAGTATTCGGAATGTATTCATTACGAATACTAAATAGATTTTATCAGATTTTGGAGCAGAGAGGTTAGTGTACTTACAACTCCACTAAATCAGTACAGAGTCATGTTTCACACTGATGATCTCTTCATCAGTGTCCTGTAAAATAACCTAATGATGAGTCGATTGGAGAGTAGAAGTTAGGGCAAGAAAGGAACAAAGTATTCCATTAAGATACAACTTAACTATTAAAATACATAAACTATATACTTAGGAGAGAGTCTATAAATATTTATAATCGATTATGAATTTCATTAACATAAATTAATATTGGAAGAGCCGCCATCAA
Organism: Gerris buenoi; assembly: GCA_001010745.2. Lineage (NCBI taxonomy): Eukaryota > Metazoa > Arthropoda > Insecta > Hemiptera > Gerridae > Gerris > Gerris buenoi. The sequence continues at coordinate 434,006 of KZ651341.1, forward strand.
AGTTTCGATTCCATATACTATATAATAGACTCTCTGTAGCCATTCTTATAATGTCAGATAATTAATTGTTGTACCTTTCAAAATGAGATGCTTTTTTTTATTTATTTTTTAATAGCTATTAACGCATTTACACTTAAGATATTTAATGCATTTAGAACACAGAAATAGAAATTTATTGATTGCTCTCTAAAGAAACCGAAAACGGACAGTATTATTTATTACGGATTGTTGTAACATTCGAATAATATCAAATGTATACGCGTTCAGCCAAAATAATTAGAATTACTTTGAAAACAATTTATTTATTTTATTTTTTATTCAAGGCGTAAAATCATGATAAAAAGATATATTACACCATTTTTAGTGATGCATGGAAAAAACAAAATCAAATCAACCTTTTTCTTTATTGTTATGTAATATAACAATGAAAATAAGTATATAAATACATACAAGCTCACATTATTTTATATTATGTGCCATGTTTAAAATGTTAAGTAAAAGGTTAATGAAATTAATTGTTATAATGCTTCAATTTGAAATAATATAATATAAAAACAACATAAAATAAAGCTCAAAAAGTTTGTTTAGAAAGTTACTGCTCCTCACAAACCAAACCAAAGCACCGACAAATGACCGACATTAAAATACATGTTTAAACTCCCAGGTACATTCGGACCAACGGATATTATAAAATTCTTTACTAACTTTACAATCTGGAATATATAATTATTAATAACAAAACAACAGATAAGCTTTAATCTGATAATTATAGCTAGGTTAGAGTTTTTTTATTCTAATGCGATGATGACTAAGTTGAAGTAGGGAGATGTAGATGGTTGATGGAAGGAGTGAATGACGGAGAGAGGGTGGGTTTCTCTTCCCTGGCTAAGACAACTCGGGGTTGCTCATGTAGACTTACTGGGGCTAACATCTTCTCTCTCCGTGTCGGCCCACACCATAATAAATATGTAACGGCTTTTCTTCGACTTAATCGTCCACGGTCATCCCGAGATCCAGTCAAACGTGGTGACATAATAAACCCGATGTTCCCTTCGTCACTTCCAGAGAAGTAATAATGTTCTGCGATAATTGATTAAACGCTGCAAGAATAGTTACACCCGAGTAACGGCTGATTCGGCTTAAAATGGATTTCTCTACTTGTAGCCGTGAAAGGTAGAATTGACGTCGGCAGACGATTCTAATCTTAATTACAATCTAGGAATATTTTACAACGTTGCAATAATTTTACGAGAAAGCACGGAATACCGGGATCTTCGCACAACCCGAGTCCGTCGGACGTGCACCGGACCCTGGGCCGTCCCTTGAAAACCCTGTCCCAAGTTAGATTTACCCGCTCGGGAGAAGAGTCGGGAAGCGGGCCTTTGACCTGTGACGTCACTACTATCCGTATCTCCGTGTCCGATCGATCGCTTTCATCGGGGACTTTTAAATATTATAAAACGGGACGGAAACTGGTCCGGTGTGGAGGAGAATGCAGATAGTACAAGTATCGAGGTTGTTCTCCCCTCTCCGGGATTCGGTTGTTTGCGGACGCTCGGGATAACGCGTATGTGCAGTAAAGAATCTCCGTGTACGTCGGCAGGAGAACCTGTGCCTTGATAAGTCGAAAACTCGCTCGACCACTTCACCGTCCGAATTCCTAATAACATCCCGCCCGACGACTAATGGGAACTCGGCAACCGCTCCGGAAAAAGATAAATAAAAAAAAGAGGTAAAAGTAAAATAAAAATAATAATATAAAGTGTAAAAGCCGGAGAGAAGACAAATAACTAAGTTTTGCTGGGAACCGAATGGTTATTTAATAAAACAAGTATGATTTAGTGGGCTCCGTGGCGGGATGCATCTGTCGGTCCGAGGTCCGAGTGTGCGTGGCTGCTTCTCTCAAATAATTAATAAGAGGTCTCTTCTCTCATCTCGGACTGACTCCGGCTCTCTCTTTTTCTTGTATACGACCGAGGAGAGGTGTGCGTGTTTCCGAGCTCGGCTCGTACACTCCCTCGCCTCCGACTCCAAAACTTCTCTACTTACTAAACCGTCATCTTTCACGGTGCGCTGTCCAAGCCCCAGCCTCCGACCTCGACCACGGCCACTTTTCCCATCCTTTTTCCTTCTCGGCTCCTTCCATAAATACGAAAACATCTCCGGATAATCTCCCACCTGTCCTTTCCATTCAAAAAAGTCGTAATAATGTATACGCGTCGGATATAAGATCTCGTACAGTTGCTCAGGTAAATACATGCTGGGTAATTACAAAAGCATTCACCCGAAAATTCAATTTTAGAAAAAGGTTTGTTAGAACAGTTACGCAAGTTATGGACAGTCGTGGAATTCAAACCTTTTTACTTCCATGAAAATGGAAGTATGGTGATACCCTCCAAAACGTGATTCCGAGATCTCTGTGAGGGACAGGTCTTAAGAACCCGGGGGTGTCCTAGAAATCCGTTTCATATACATGTATGTCTGTGCGTTCGTATGTATGTACGTACGTTCGTTCGTACGTTCGTTCGTTCGTTCGGAACTTTAAACCTCTATAGATCGCTTCAAGACATCGTATTGAGATGTGGTTTGCGGCATTTTTTAGAACTCGTGACGGCAAAAGTGATGGCGCAAATTACATCATCGTAGCTTACGAGGTTTCGGAGCTACAGTCGCTTAAGCACGAAATCGGTCTGTCGACGATAACTTCAGTAGGCTTTATTTGATTTCAATTTCCTTTGGGGTATATATGTGTCCTATATAGTAGATTGTACCTATACTTTTTGAGTACAATCGGACAAGCGGTTTGGGAGATATTAGCATTTTAGTGTTTTTTTAAGGGTATTTTCGGAACCAAATTGCGGGTAAACTGTAAGTCGTATCGAAAAGCGGATAGCACCAGAGGTAACTGATTTTAAAAGATCTACAACTTTGGTCCTATGACTTTTTGTCGTAGGACCATCCCTTCTACCTTAAATAGAGACATGTTTTTTATTTTTGTTAAATTTTTGACTTTGAGCTCTTATATCATGTGCAATAATTGACCGATTTAATTTTTGATTGGAGTGCTGAAACCGCACATTAATGCCCTTTAAAACGAGTATTTACTATTGTAATTATTTGTAGTACTTACAAAGAAAAATCGAAATTTAAAAGTAAAAAAATACCGTGTTATTTACTTTGTAAACAATTATTTTTAACAGCTGATTTAAAATTTATTTATTATTATATTCTCATATTCTATAGTTAATAACAAGTATAAAGAAAATATAAACAAACATTGAATAATCAAGTTTTTGTTATAAAGAAAAATAAAAAGTTAATTAATTTGTTTTGTTTTCGCATAAACTCTCCTTGAACTCTAGATGTAAACAAACCTCCTTTATTTTAGTTCTGTTTAGCTCTAAACACCGGAACGGATCACATCATATCCTCGAATCTTTTTACACACTACCGACATTTATTAGGGTAACATTTTTTTGTATGTTAAATATACTTTTTTTTAACATATTTTTTATTGTGTTTATTATCATTATTATTTTTGTTGCAAAACTATAATCAATATTAGCTGTTCGTACGATGTAGTTTATACAGCGTTCTCTCTTGCTCACGTATTGACACGGCAACATTTCATGGAAGTCATGTGTGGGATTTCCACACCGGTACTTATGTATGTGTCAGTCATAGGTAATTTTTTATTTGACGTTTCGACTTCAACGTCCGTAGAAATTTTGCCTAAGACCTAAACTCATTAGAAACAAACTAACTAAAACCATTTTAAAAAATCCCATCTAGACAGGTTGCAGTGCACAAGGAAAAGGAGGAATAATTTACTCGTCCGACAAGTCTTTAAATGAAAAGAGTGGAGTTAGATTTGAAGGGTTTAAACGGGAATGTTTTGTTACGACTGCTACTGTGCCACAAAAAGCTTAACAAGAAATGTTTTACACTGATGAAAAGTTTCTCCACTAGAAATACAAATACACGGGTATTTTAAAACCAGAAACTTTCTTGATACCATCACCGATGTTCGAAATTGTTTTAATGTTTTTAAACTTCGTTTTGGAATGCCATTAAGAGTTTCTGTGAAGCGTTTCGAACGATTTCCCTGTGGCTCGAAGCTGACCCCTGCTACTGACCCTCTTACCTGGTTCGCGTATGTACCAAATAGGCTCGGGCCACTCCCTTCCTAAGCATACTCTAGACTAGATTCGACCTCTCAACAACGAATCTTTAATGCTCACCCGTACTTTCGTCTGCCGGTGAAATCCAGAAAGAAGAAAGTTAAGATATCTGAAGTTTATTCATAATTAAAGCGTTAAGGAAATTTTAAAAAAATGAATATCCTTTATAATGTATTCATTCTCGCTCGAACTAGTCTCATGGCGAAAATACAGTTTAGGGCTTAAAAACCAGGCCTTGCATTGGTTGGAACACGAATAGACAAAACGTATTCAAATTCGAGCTTATCCTATAAATGTAGTATTCTGGCACCGTTTCGAGAGATTCATTTAAGAGATAAAAACATTCTTAAAAGTCATATGAATTAGTGTGAGGTAACGTGTTAACAAGTGCTTGTGGGTGAATGGTCTCCTGCTATTGACGCTACTGAATGAATGCACTAGCTGTTTGCAGATCTGAAAGGTTTTTACTTCTTCAGTAATACTAATTTTGTAACAGGTGGCCGTCTCATTTAACACCTGGAAATTGCATACGTGCATTTGGTTAGATGGCCAGTACAAGTCATTACTCTATCCTTCGACTTATAAGCTTTTTATGTGGTTTTACATCATTTCGTGCGGTCAAAGCAATGTATCTGTACGACCCGTAATATGCCGGCGTATTTCTCATAGTATTCTTAAAAAATAATAATAAAACAAAGAAACACTTATATAATAACTCAACAGGGATTACCTAAAACCATTTCAACGTTGGCAAACAAGAGAGCTACTTTTGTTAAACCAACAAGTAATTCGAACACAAAACAATAAAATGTCATTTTTTCTCAATTTAATATTTATAACTAATATTTAAATGAGTACTCTATATTCTATATAATATGTTAAAACCTAAGACTTAATTGTTTATCCAAAATGTAGCAAAAATACTATTTAAGCCTTCAAAAGTTTATTTAAAACTTTTTTTTCATTATATGTACCACTTCCAATTAACAATTTAAAATTATTATCAAGGCAAAAAACATCATTTTCAAAACTCGATTAGGGGCAGAAGTGAAGATTGATAGATTGATAGAGAAGATTGACTTAATTAGATGTTATAACCACTTCTCGTCAGTGTTTTAAATAAGTGTATTAATCTACAACTTATTATCATTATTAGGGTATAAATTGTATTTGATAAAAGTGGAGATCGAAAGGTTTAAATGTCTTATGGAGCATGTGGAGCCACTGTTAAAAATGGTCAACTGAAAAAAACTGATGGGGGTTAGGGTGCACAGTGCACAGGGTCCCAAAACAGGCTATTATGGAGGCGAATAACGAAGGGAAAACTGCCCAGGCACCGTCGCAGCCTCCTAAGTTCGTGTGTTGGAAAATCATGCCACCATGATGTGAATGACAACAACAGTAGCTTGGGATAGGTTGCGACGGGTCACCTTTATGCATAATCTACACTGAGAAGTAGAAGAGGAACAGTATAAGTTAAGTACGTGAGTACAAGTAAGATTGTGCGTGCCTAATGATGTCTAAGATAAAATAGTGTCAATATTTTACTACACATTCAAACTGCAGTAAAATTTAAACATAGGATGGTAAATTACTCATACGTTGACTGTATCACATGAAAGACAAATCATGATCAAATCCATTATTATAACACATTGAACTAGGTGATTGGAGCAAATAAAATTCTAATTTAAATATTAATACACGTTTCTACATGACCTAATCATGATTTTCACTCACATTTTACAAGCCAAATCATATCAATTAAATTAATAGTAAAGGAAGATCTTTTTTGTTCAGTTTGAATTCCTTTATTTTTTAAATTACACTGATTTCTAGAAAGAAGAGTTGCGGCGTTTTCAGCGTTAGAAGATCATAGAAGGAAAAGCGGTAAGTCGGCAAAGTTCTTTGTGTACACTAATTGTCGTAAAACGTGTAGACCGGGTCCATTGTCTTGTCTGTTCTGGCAATATTGTAAACTAGGGGGCAGAGACATTGGCAAGCCCTGGGACAGCACTCCAAGACAATGCTGCCGTTTTCTTTGCCCTCTCTCAGGCTCCCCTACAACTTTTTATCACTGTCTTCACATTCTGTCCTACATATCAGTCTGTAGGCTCTTTGTTCTCTATTTGACTCGTTATCTCCCGACCACTATCCAAGTCCGGCCTTAAACAATAATAAACGTTTCATCTCTTTCTTCTGACAATTTTTAGTTAATAAGGTACAACTGGATTTCAACGAGGAATCCATGAGATTCGTATAGCTATACATTTAAAAAACAAAACTCAAATGTAAAATACCTAACTTTTAGGTATTTAGAGTTTCTAATTGATTTTTCTAAATAAGTGCTACTTAATAATCATGACTAGAGAGGTTAATAAAAATAAACACAAAAATATCGTTACCACAATTTAATGTTATACAAAACATTAATGTCGCGTTTCGACATTTATATCATCTTCAGTGTTAAGATAAGTTTTCAAAGACGCGACTCCAGCGATAGACGCTCAACGACTATCGTTCTTCTGAATTTGCATGGTAAGAGTCGCTAAGCTAGGAAAACGGTAAGACTATCGCTAGAGCGTCTATCGCTGGAGTCGCTTCTAGGAAAATAAAGCTTTAGTGTCAGCGAGTGACTACACTGAATATGATATAAATGTCGAAACGCGTATGTTTTATAATATAAAATTGTAGTGACAATATTGCTGGTACTTTTTATTAACCTCTCTAGTCATAATTATGAAGTGGTACCACAAAAATCTCAGTAAAAACAACTAATCAAATGTTAAGGTCTACTTAAATTATTCGAATTAATAGGGACCATTCGTGATTACACATTACAAAATTAAGATAATAAAATTTTCTATTGAAAGAGCATTTTAAATGACAATATACATTTATTTTTAAGTATACTCCATAAACTTCACTAACATTATAGTCCAGGAGATAGCGTGCAAAAAAGTGTCTGACTAACATCAAGCTAGAATTTTGTATACAAGTCAATCTTTTAGCGCCTTTTAAGAATATGTGGTCGGCTAAGTTCGTCTGCGGGACATTGCTTGGCAATAGGCGTTCGAAAAAAACAAACCGGTGGAGAGCGGCCCTGTCGCACAAAAAATGGTGGACAATGTGATTTTCATGATCCTGAGTACATAATTAGTTAGTTGACCAAAAATCAAGTTGATGTTATTTTCACATTTGATAGGTTAGTTATTCAAATATTACTAAAAATAAACGTGGTCGCCTGTCAAGAGACAATCTAACATCAACCTAATTTTTGGTTTACTAACTAATTCTGTACTCAGGATCACGAAAATCACATTGTCCACTATTTTTGGTGCTACAGGGCCGCTCTCCTCCGGTTTGTTTTTTTCGAACGCCTATTGCCAAGCTATGTCCCGCAGACGAACTTAGCCGACCACATATTCTTAAAAGGCACCAAAAGATTGACTTGTATGCAAAATTCTAGCTTGATGTTAGTCAGACACTTTTTTGCACGCTATCTCCTGGACTAT
>KZ651341.1:444220-462360 GCA_001010745.2 Gerris buenoi
TACTCTTTACTTTTTCTCCCTACTTTTTGATTCAGGGATGAAAAGACCTGCTTTAGTCCCTCTAAACTAATTCAAAATCATAACTTTTTTACCCTACTGGAGATAAAGGATTTTTATACCTTTGGCTGATAATTTTACTTTCATTCAATTCCCAGCCAATAATCCACATAGTTTTAACTACCGCAGTCAATCCACATAGTTTTAACTCCCGCAGTCGATAATCCACATAGTTTTAACTCCCGCAGTCAATAATCCACATAGTTTTAACTCCCGCAGTCAATAATCCACATAGTTTTAACTCCCGCAGTCAATAATCCACATAGTTTTAATTCCTGCAGTCAATAATCCACATAGCTTTAACTCCCGCAGTCAATAATCCACATAGCTTTAACTCCCGCAGTCAATAATCCACATAGTTTTAACTCAACAGATCAAATGGATTATATTCAGTCAATTGATTATTTGCTGGGAATTGAATGAAAGTAAAAATGTCAGCCAAAAGTATAAAAATCAAGTCAATTTCAGTATGTTATGTTTATACAACAAAAGAATTTAAGTGATGTTCACGATTACACTGCTTCATGTTGTCAGGAGTAGGAGTGCCTGTCTAGACTAGAACGGACGACTTAGAAAATAAGGCGTTGACAAGACTATAAATGACTGAATAAATATAACTATTAAAACAAAGGGTTTATTTAGTCAAATGTACTCAGGGACAAAGGAATATCACACTTCTGTTTTTATAAGGGAGGTAACAGTCTAAAGAAGAACATTCCGTACACCTTCTTTAGATTACTGAGATGTAGATGGGGAGTAACAATCTAAAAATATGTCATTAAATAATATATATTTGAAAATTAAAATATGTAGTAAGTTTAGTCGCAGATGAAAAGAAAGTTCATATTTGACAAATGTATAGTATTATTATTCACGCACTTAAGTATCATTTATTCTCATTTGAATTTAAGTTATTGTGTTTTTGTGAATACATAATTAACTTTGTTTTCAAGAAAGAACAGAAGAAGGCGATGATTTTTATACCAGATGTTTTATATTTTATCAAATGAAATCCTATTAATTTAATTGACCATGGTGGATCCTAAGAAAACAAGCTTATCTATAGAAACACATTGTATCGGTTTAAAAGAGACACAATGTCCTTTTCTAAGCCTGCAAATTCTATTTGGTCTCATAAGATTTTCCGAACGATTGGGAAAAAAGACTTGAGAGATGAAAACCCTCGGAAAGTTTAGACAAAGAGACAATCAGTGTTGCGCCGGCCTCCTTGCAGTACAATAAGCCTCCGACATCCCCTTATTGACCCAAAATTGAGTGTATTGTGCCTCCAAGGCAAGGGGCGCCCTTCCACTAAATATAATAAGAGTTGAGGCCGCCTGCTCAACACCGGGTACCGGGTAATTACTAAGTTGTCTCAAACAGTAACTACAGTTGAGCCTTCACTTCTTTTTACTCGTAATTGTTCCTTCCCCTACAATCATTTTTCCTTTTGCCGATACTTGTTCCCCCTTATATATACGCTGTGAAAATTCATCTTAGGATTTTTAACTTGGTTCGAATGCATTATTCGCTCTGTCTGTTTTAATATTACTAAATTATGTGGATCTAAAATAAACTTGACGTTATTTAATTGTATTGTCAACGCCTTATTTTTCAAAGTCGTCCGTTCTAGTCTAGACAGCCACTGCTAACAACGTAAAACAATGCAATCGTGAACATCACTAAACTTCTTTTGTTGTATAAACGAAGCATATTGAAATAGACCTGATTTGTAAAATATTAATAGTTATTTATGCACCTAGGGAGTAAAGTAAGCCATTATTCCCTGAGCGAAAAAGTTGATTCTTGAGGCGAAGCCGAAGGAATCATGTCCCTAAATCCCGAAGCGAAGCCGAGGGAATTAGACTTTTTAATTCCCGAGGCGTAGCCAAGGGAATAACGCTAATTAGCTCCCGAGGCGAAGCCAAGGGAGATAATTATCGCGAAGGGAATAATGGCACTTTACTCACGAGGTACATACAATATTTTATCTCCTGTAGGAAGTAAATACACATTTTCGTTCATTGCACAGTTTTTATTTATTATTTTAATAAATAACAATAATTATTAGCACTTTTAATAGCAGATATAAGAGATTCAGTATTAAAAACAAATAAGAATTGGAATTAAACTCAAATAGAAGGTTATTTAGATGCAGGTTATAAACAAACATAAACATGATCGTAAAAGCAGTGACGCCAACCTGATTTCAACATCTTCATTTCATTAACCATTCATTTTCTACTATTTATAAAATAATTAAGTTGCAATCTTTACTTTTTCGCCTTACTTTACTTTTTCTCCCTACTTTTTGATTCAGGGATGAAAAGACCTGCTTTAGTCCCTCTAAACTAATTCAAAATCATAACTTTTTTACCCTACTGGAGATAAAGGATTTTTATACCTTTGGCTGATAATTTTACTTTCATTCAATTCCCAGCCAATAATCCACATAGTTTTAACTACCGCAGTCAATCCACATAGTTTTAACTCCCGCAGTCGATAATCCACATAGTTTTAACTCCCGCAGTCAATAATCCACATAGTTTTAACTCCCGCAGTCAATAATCCACATAGTTTTAACTCCCGCAGTCAATAATCCACATAGTTTTAACTCCCGCAGTCAATAATCCACATAGTTTTAACTCCCGCAGTCAATAATCCACATAGTTTTAACTCCCGCAGTCAATAATCCACATAGTTTTAACTCCCGCAGTCAATAATCCACATAGTTTTAACTCCCGCAGTCAATAATCCACATAGTTTTAACTCCCGCAGTCAATAATCCACATAGTTTTAACTCCCGCAGTCAATAATCCACATAGTTTTAACTCCCGCAGTCAATAATCCACATAGTTTTAACTCCCGCAGTCAATAATCCACATAGTTTTAACTCCCGCAGTCAATAATCCACATAGTTTTAATTCCTGCAGTCAATAATCCACATAGCTTTAACTCCCGCAGTCAATAATCCACATAGCTTTAACTCCCGCAGTCAATAATCCACATAGTTTTAACTCAACAGATCAAATGGATTATATTCAGTCAATTGATTATTTGCTGGGAATTGAATGAAAGTAAAAATGTCAGCCAAAAGTATAAAAATCAAGTCAATTTCAGTATGTTATGTTTATACAACAAAAGAATTTAAGTGATGTTCACGATTACACTGCTTCATGTTGTCAGGAGTAGGAGTGCCTGTCTAGACTAGAACGGACGACTTAGAAAATAAGGCGTTGACAAAACAATTAAATAACGTCAAGTAAATTAGGAAAATGAAATGTATTTTAATAACTCAGATTCTCACACATCGCATCTAAACTCAACATGCAAAACAAAATACTAAACGCACAACAATAAAACCAATATGGACATAATCATAGCATAAAACTCTGGCGTTGCACCAAGCCGTCCAATTCCTATCGATTCCAATCTAAGATCCTTAGAAAAAAAACTGACACCCCCTTCTATGTTTCAAATCTCGTCCTTCATAATGACCTTAAAAAAAGTAACGAGTTAAAAAAAAAAATCAATATTGCTTTACCGTAATGGTGATTATTTTGATTAATTGAATGAATAATTTTTGGAATTGAATGAAAGTACAATTATCAGCCAAAGGTATAATCGAGCGACCTAACTTTCGAGTGATAATTTATTCTGCAGGACTGTAGCATTAAAGTCAATAACACTCGAAGAATGTTATTAACATTTTTATACAATATATAAAAGCAGATTGAAATAATTGTGTGCATCAAATCAATTCCTCAACCAATTTCAATCCTCAATACTTAAAAATGCAATTAGAAAATAATTATTTTTTATTGTTATATTGGAATGAAAATGTTTTACTGCGACCGCACCCGTGGAAGTTTATGTGAACAATTATTCTCTTAGTTATTTCTTATAAAAATTCTTCATCAATCGAGCATAAAAGTAATTAAAAATATGTTCAGCATTCATGAAAACTGCACAGTTATTGTTAATTTTAAAACTCTAAAGAAAATATACGCAGTATAACATTATTTTCAAAATGGCCGCCAGTAATGACTCAAACCACAAATATTGAGGTTTTGAATCATACTATGTTATGCTGAAATGTGTATGATAAAACCTTTAATGTCAAATTAAAGGTCTTTTTGCCCCGTACATCCAAATCACGAGTTACAGTTTATTGAAAGAGCATAAGTGAGTTCCCATTTCAGAGACTTGGGATTTTAAATGTTGGTAGTTTGTTGGCGTGTTTGTCATAAGCTTAGCTTAACTTAATTCAGCTTTAACTTATTTGCGCGTCTTTATTGATCGTAGCAGGACCGATTCAGCTCTGTAACAAAGACGCCCAAAATTAAGTCCCAGTGTGGATCACGGCTAACTATAACCAGCGAACCAATTGATCAATTTGAACGAGATTCGGCACACAAGTGCACCTCAGCATTTGAGACAACTGTAAAATATTTTGAAGATTGCAGCCAATATGGGAAAGATTAAACTTTAGTCGACATGTTACACATCGCTTTAAAGGTCTTTTTGCCCCGTACATCCAACTCACGAGTTATTAATGCAACGCATTACAGTTTATTGAAAGAGCATAAGTGAGTTAGCCATTTCAGAGACTTGGTATTTTAAATGTTGGTAGTTTGAGTTTGTATGCGTGTTTTTCATAAGCTTAGCTTAACTTAATTCAGCTTTAACTCATTTGCGCGTCTTTGTTAATCATAGCAGGACCGATTCAGCCCCGTAACAAAAACGCACAATATTAAGTCCCAGTGTGACCGGCGTATAAATTGATCAAATTGAACGAAATTCGGCACACAAGTGCATATCAGCATTTGAGACAACTGTACAATATTTCGAAGATTGCAGTCAATATGGGAACGATTCAACATGACATGTTATACATCGCTTTAAAGGTCTTGAAGAGTAAGAAAAGAATAATATGTAACTATAATTACAAAATTTTAATTTTAAAAACAAATATGGCCGGAATGAGGGTTTCGAAAAAAAAATGCATGCTTATATGCCATTTCACATATTATTTTAAAGTCTTTTCAGGTAGATTGAATTTGTAAGTCCCGTTGACAAAACAATTAAATAACGTCAAGTAAATTAGGAAAATGAAATGTATTTTAATAACTCAGATTCTCACACATCGCATCTAAACTCAACATGCAAAACAAAATACTAAACGCACAACAATAAAACCAATATGGACATAATCATAGCATAAAACTCTGGCGTTGCACCAAGCCGTCCAATTCCTATCGATTCCAATCTAAGATCCTTAGAAAAAAAACTGACACCCCCTTCTATGTTTCAAATCTCGTCCTTCATAATGACCTTAAAAAAAGTAACGAGTTAAAAAAAAAAATCAATATTGCTTTACCGTAATGGTGATTATTTTGATTAATTGAATGAATAATTTTTGGAATTGAATGAAAGTACAATTATCAGCCAAAGGTATAATCGAGCGACCTAACTTTCGAGTGATAATTTATTCTGCAGGACTGTAGCATTAAAGTCAATAACACTCGAAGAATGTTATTAACATTTTTATACAATATATAAAAGCAGATTGAAATAATTGTGTGCATCAAATCAATTCCTCAACCAATTTCAATCCTCAATACTTAAAAATGCAATTAGAAAATAATTATTTTTTATTGTTATATTGGAATGAAAATGTTTTACTGCGACCGCACCCGTGGAAGTTTATGTGAACAATTATTCTCTTAGTTATTTCTTATAAAAATTCTTCATCAATCGAGCATAAAAGTAATTAAAAATATGTTCAGCATTCATGAAAACTGCACAGTTATTGTTAATTTTAAAACTCTAAAGAAAATATACGCAGTATAACANAAATCGAATTAAATTCAAATGAAGAAAATAGTTTAGTTATTTCATTAATCAAATCAGTCACGCCAAAAGGAGTAATTAATGGATCACCTTTATCAAGTAAGTCACAGTTTAAAAAATGTATCATCTGTATCACTTACATTAACAATTTAAACATTTCTATTAAAAAAAGAGGAAAAAAATGTTATAATAGCCGTGAGAACGCAACTATCTTAATCTTAGCAATCCTATCTTAAGCAGTAACTTTAAAAAAAAAAAAAAAAAAAAAGTTAAAAGCTATGACATTCTAAAGCGCATTTGAATTGCAAAACAAAAGTGTTAAAATGATGTAGCCTTTAATTTAAGATTTATATTAGAAAATCATGCGGGTATCTAAGTGAAGAGGGCAAGGAGTAACACTAGAAACAGCCACTCTGCTACCCCTCATCAATTCTCCATTAAAAATTCTCTACTCTATGTAAACCAAGCACGCTTAACTATTTAAAGTGGTGTTTTTAAAGCAATAGTAACAGATAACTTTTAAGTTTTAAAAAAAATCATTCACACTAATGTGCGAGTGAGATTTGTATTTTCTCTTTAGACTATGTTGTATCCATACAACAACATTCATTTGATTTAAATGTTATCAATTTAAAGTTTATAATATAGAGAATTTCGTCCAAACAATTTTTCCATTCACTGGTACTCTTTTACATATATATGTACGTAGAGTTATTGATTTTGAATAAATAATACATTACTCGTCGGAGTTTGCACCCGAGCGACATTAAGGGTAGTAAAACCACACGAGCAAATTCAAAATGCTGTTTTCGCACGATTTGCGTACAGTACTTTATCCATGATTGTTGCATTTTAATAATAAATTAAGAAAAAAACTATCTCAAAACCATTAAATATTCATTTTTTTATCACTGAAAACAAGATAACAACAGTTACTTTAATCACATATACAAACAATTAGTTTTGTTTAATGTAAACAATCACGATAATCGTGCGATAAGGTAAAGAATTCTTCTTCATTTCCGCACTAAAAGAAGAATTATGAAACGCACATGCGCTCTGAATACAACTACGAAACGAATCACTTTCTACTCATCTAGACAGAGATAAAATGTTTGTATTTCATATCAATCGTATAGATAATAATTGTTATTTAATACAATCGCAAATAAATCTAGGATGACAATGAGATACATATCGTCACTGAAACTGCAAATTGTCGTATGTCAAAAAAGGCATTTTTCAGGAGAGCCAAAAAAGTGTATATTTTCTTTCAATAATATGATGAAATTATTATACCATCTTTAATATTCTTTATTTAGTATTTGTTATTGCATGGCTCAACAACTGAAGCATTGGATGTAATATTATAACAAATACAGCTATATAGGTTCACTTTGCAATCAAATATTAGTCAAGACTTTTAAACAAACAACACTTCGCACCTAACATACAACCTTTTGCGTTAAAATTTTTTAGGGGATTAAAAGACTTACGACATTTTTAAAATTAGTTTTTATATAAAAACAAAAGTTACACTTATTTATGGGTCATGTAACATTAAAAACAAGTTGTATTATATCTTCCTGATGAGAGCTAATATTGTACTAAGGATAAATCAAAACATATGATAATTTACAGTTTAAAGAAAAAAACATACAACAAATTGATATTTTATTATATCTCTTATTTGAAAAGCTGATGACTTACGATAATTTACCAGCAAGTGAGGATAACTAAATGCAACATTTTTAACCAATAATAAAAAATACAATTTTTTGACATACGACAATTTGTAGTTTCAGTGACGATATTTTGCTTTTAAAGTTTTTCTTCTTTTACTAGTTATTATAATTAGAATAATTTAATTAAATTGTAGATATCGGTGAAAGAATTATACATACCACAAAAAAATTAATTATGATATCAGAGTCTGACATTTGTATTATATTATCATTGCTAATTAGTCCTGATTATATTAACCGAGATCTTCCCTTCTCCTTTTACTAAGGGAGCAAAAACCTTTGAAAATATAAATGATTTTACCTTGGGGAATGTTATAAATACATTTGGTATAAAAGGGCCTTTATAACGGGTCGAGTTAATGCGATAGGAGAAAGCGTGCGGGAATACGTCTTATGTAGTAGAACATGGTACGGCTATACGTGTAAGAGGTAAATACAGGGGGTAGTGGGAGAATGATAGTGGGTTTCAAAGGGTAATGTATGGGTTTATGATGTGTTGTACGACAGTGAATAGGTTGTAGTACTGAGTACTGGTGGAAGGGGGTTGCTAAGGGTTACCTGTGTCAATCATTGTTTGGTTACTATAGTTTGATTATGAAAGCAAGGTGGGCAGGTTTGTGCTGTAGCTAAGTGGAGCGGCTAACGGGATGAATGCACATCAAAGACTCCTGTACAGGCTCGTCTTGCCTCTACCGATGATTAGACATAATTACCTCCTCTCTTCTCCCTCCTCTAATCTTCTTAGTACTACAGACATTCTTGATGAATTGTCTTATTTGCTTTAGATTCCGCCCTCTCCCTCTACCTCCCCCTATTAAACAAATCTTATACAAAACTCTATTTATATTTCCCCGGTTTCCCGGCCCGGTTCCTTTGAAAATCGTTTTCGTTACATTCGCACTTTCTCCCACCCCCCACCCCCTGTTTAATTTAATTAATTCTGCAAGGTAACAAAAACCGGGCGGATTCGCCTCCTCGTAATATTCCCTCCATCCACAGTCCCTTTTTTCTGCTTGTGAGATTTTCAATGGTGATTTTAGTTTTGGGGAAAACGGTCGGGAAAATTTCCGACCCTTCTTGTAATCTTTTTCTCTTTTGCAGATGAGTACTGGAAATTCCCCTTTTCCAAGTTCCAATAGGGTATTAGTTGTACAATAATTAACATCGCTCTTTTCAACCAATGTGAATAGCATACTCTTCATTAACCTACAAGTTAACTTGGTATATTTTTCATTTATTGGCTGAAGATGTTTTACAAAATAGCCAATTAGTAATAAAACTTTTAGCCCGGGCTTTGGTCTAATGATTTTATTTATTTGCTAGTTTATGATTATTAGTATCTATAGGGTAAAGTAGGGACAGATGCTGCACATTTTTTCTTAAGTTCACGAATCACTAACCATAAGGTTTAGAAGACGAATGAAAGGTGTATTTATAAAACTATTATTTTCTCTTCCCTATGCTAGTGCTTTATTTTACTAAAAAAGTTAACGGAAGGTATTATTTTACTCAAAATATTATACTCTAACTTTTTAAGGGTCTGCTGAAGGTATGGGTAAGACGCCGCATGCGGATGGGACAGATGCCGCATCTTATTTTAATCAGTAATCGGCACACCTACTAAAAACTAACCAAAACCTAAACATTTAGTTACGGATAGTTAAGCTATTTTTAGTTCTAAACAAAGCAAAACTAACCTTAAAAATAGCTTAAATAATTTTTTTTGTTTTAAGATTTGACCAACACGGGTTTAAAGCATATTTCAAGGGTAAGGGTAAGGGGGGACACATTAAGAATTATTTGAATCAGACTTTCCCTGCTAACTTAGACTGGGAATTGAATTTGGGGATCTGAAAATTTAAATAATTATTAAATACATGCATAAAATATCAAAATAATTTTGTGAGGGACAGATGCCACATATTTATATGCGGCATCTGTCCCTCTGAAGCAGTGCGTCATCTGTCCTGATTTGAAGGGCAATATGCCGCACCGCCATTTTTTTGATAATTTAGACAGAAAAATTAGATTTACAATCAGAAAGATAACATATTATTCCAAAAATTACATTAATTAACTTTATTTAAAAATACTTTAGTAGTAGTAGAACTCAGTCGGAAAAATAGGAGAGAATATTTTTAAGTACTCTCTGAGATACTGCTGATCAAACGAAGTCAAAAATATGAGTGACGCAGTACCGTCTTCAACTTGGAAATAAATGAGGTTCACTACGTGTAAAGGTAAAATCTGACCAAGCTATGCGTGTGCCCAGTTACCCCTTCCAATATTTCCAATAACCGCGGCATCTTACCCTCCGCGGCATCTGTCCCTACTTTACCCTATATAGATAAAATTTCTGTATGTATGTACTCGCATTTGTGTGTCTGTCGCCACTAGCCTGACTTGATAGGCTCAAACCTGGCTAAAGATTATTTGTTTAGCAGAGGTAAGCGCATGCAGCACTAAAATTCATTAACAAATATTGAGAGGAACCAAAATTATTAACAATTTTATATAAAAAAATAAGACGTTACATAACCATGTCGGTTATAATTATTTATATCAAAACAAACACTTTTTTAAACTAATATGTTCTATCACTTTCCTTTCTTACGTTTGCACGGTTAATATTGCAGTACATGTATGGTTTACCTTTTACAGCCCCTTGAAAACTTCAGCACATGTCAGTAGAGGGGTGAGTAAATACATATCCACGACTTAGAGGTATACTAAGCATGCAACTCGTATATTTCAAGCAGGATAGTCTATCCATATCAGACACAACTTCGTACATAAAATTAATCATCCTATATTACCATCTCTTTATCAAATAATTATATTCGTAAGTACTTAAAATGTACACGACAGCAAAACATTCGTGATAAAATAAAATAATGAATTATTAGAATAATAGAAGAAATAAAGACAATTTCTGAAAGAATATTTAAAAATAAAGAAAAAATATTTCTCCGATGAAGCATCTTTGGCGTTTACAGCTCAAAAAATATATGTAAGATTATACCTTTATTTTCTAATTAATCGATTACATTTTCCTTTCTTTGATTATATTTGTATTAAATTAAGAATTTCCTTTGATTTCTTTAAGAGTTATTCATATTTTGCCTTTTTTCATGCCACATAATCTATCTAAGGTATATAAAAATGGATGTCTGTTTGTCTGTAATTTATAAACTTCGACACCGTTTGACTGATCACCACGAAAGTTAGCACATAGATGAATGTACACACACTATATGTATTTTTTCATGGAAAGGATTTATATGATTTCAAAATTCAAATTTTGGTTCAGGGTACAGGATACAAAAGTCAAAATAGTATACACCCTGCAAGATGCATGTCGTTGGAAAGCTTTTTAAGAGTGAAGTAATTGTTGTTTTGTACACTTTTGTCATATTTTCATATATAAGAGAGAGGTAAAATGAAAAAGCAGCGGGAAAATGTTATTTAATTAAAATTAGAATCCGTGCTTTAGCATGGTCAACATGTTGTGCCAGAGTAGGCACTCCAAAAACTCTGGTGGCATCTGTTCGTTTTGCTAATAATTTGCATTAGTTTAATTGATTTTAAGTTTAATTAAATAGCGAATTGAATATTAAATAATAATGTTCACGTGAATTATTAATAAAAAATGTACATAGTTCATTATCTATTTATACCAATAATAAACAGGTCAAGTGTATGCTAGCCAGCACACAGCGAGGGTCCGTAGGCAACACTGTATTATTTAAGTAGTACCATAGAGTACTACTTAACATAGTATGGTATACTTAACCATACTAGTACCCATAGTATGGGTATACTTAAACAATAGTTATGGTGTTTTTTAAAATGCTAAAAAGCTTACTTTGAACTATTCTATATGTCTGATATTCTCAAAACACATAACAAATCTTCAGATTTGATACTGAACCTGACTACAAACATATAAATACACCAAAACACCAAAAAGACCATAATTATTAAAAAAAAAAAAAAAAAAAAAAAAAACAAAAAAAAAAAAACTTATTTTGTCAATAAAAAATAATTTGATTATTTTTTTCGTAATTTCCAAAAAGTGGTATCTGTACATTTGATCGAATATTTTTTCAAGGAATTTTTTTAGATTTTTTGCACTTCACATCACACCCAATTTAAATTTGCCCACGCTCGCCCTATCAAAGTTATAACCAAAGAATTATATATGTTTTTAATAAGCTAGACGTACCCTTTCATATGATACCCCACATCATTTATTTCTTTATTGTTGAGCACTGCCGTACCATCTTTTACTTGAACCAACTCAAGACATTTTGGGCTCCCCTCTATTATCCTATTAAAGATACTTAGTTACATATAAAATTAATTTTCAATTAGAGTTCATTACAAACTGAACTATAAATAAATATTTCACGCCTCTACCCTTTATTTAGTTATATCTTTATTCAGTTATATCTAGAATTCAGGAATTATAATAGTCATATCATCTTTATCTTAGTCTAGAAAAAATAAAAAAATAAATATGATAATTGATCAATACGCACCTGAATTGAAGTTTGGTGAAATATCTTTAAAATCGACTTCATCGCCTCTGAAGTGAAGTTCGTAAATCAGTTCTCAAAACGACAGCCTTGTTTCAATGTCCCTTCAAAAGATAGCACCACTTGCCCTTCCACATTCCAGTCTCAACTTAATACCTGGAACATAATATATAAATCCATATTAGGTACATAATATAATAATAATATATTCAATTTTTAAGTTTTTGGTAGTATTCATACTGCAGAATTTTAATTTAAATCAAGTGTAATTACTATTTACAAGGGGAGACAGACAGAGAAAAATAGACGTCAGCGCCGGCACTCGAACCACGGACCTCCCCATATTTCCAGTATAGGTGCTCTAGCCAATTAAGCTACACTGAGGAATAATTTCCTCTGTCTCCCCTTGTAAATAGTAATTATAATTTGATTTAAATTAAAATTTAATCGTTCCGTGGTATGAATACTACCAAAAACTTAAAAATTGAATTTCTAATTGATTGTACTAGGTACAGGTACTAATTGGGTACTTTATAATTACAAGCGTTATTTCTCGATCTAGTTCTACTGTCGTTAATGTTGACTTCTAGACTTGTAGGAAAATTTGAAAGCTTAATTCGGGACTAGGTATCATTATCGACAGAGGAAATAATTCTTCAGTGTAGCTTAATTGGCTAGAGCACCTGTACTGGAAATATGGGGAGGTCCGTGGTTCGAGTCCCGGCGCTGAAGTCTATTTTTCTCTGTCTGTCTCCCTTTGTAAATAGCAATTATAATTTAAAACAATTATTTTAAAACAATATTGCATAACATGTAGTATGGATTTAATATGTATGGACAAAAATATACTAGGAGCTAAATTTTCATCACTCAAAAGCACGAGTCATCCGAACTCATGAACAATCCAACAAAATAATTCATGCAGAAAGCAGAGAAAATTATGTTGGAGAATAACAAGCTGACACCATTGTTGAATAGAATTAAATTACATCACAATTATGTTTTTGGTCCATACTTTATCTATTTATTTATTAGTACGTCATATTATTTACATCATTAATCAACAGAGACCTTCAAATGCCTTTTTGCCATGGCGCCACACTAAAATGCCACATTTTGCCTATTTTTCGGTAAAAAGCCACATTTTGCCGATTTTTGGGGGTACACTGTATGAAACAAACTAGTATTATTTTTGCCTGAAATTATTGGGTAAACCCAAATACCAACTTTTTCTCTTCTTCTTCCACGAACATAATGATAAGCAACAGCTATCAGCACAGCTATCACCTCTGGCTCCATTTTTTAGGACAATTATCACTTTTTCTGACTGTTCGGAAAAAAGTAAAACTCGGGTGGTGGAAGCAAGTGGCATAAACCAGGTGGCGCCACCCTGGTGGCGCTTCCCAGGTGGCGAAGTGTGTCACTACCCTAAGGATTAAGAGCCATTAGCTCTAGCTTATCACTGGTTAATGTGGGTTATTGCAGGGTATTGTAAATACCTGTAAGTAGTTAATATGACTTAAGTTGCACGATTTAATACCCCTTTTACAATGGAAGGAGGGGGGGGGATGGAAAGTTGAAAAATAAATGCCACATTTGGCCAAAATATCCATTTGGCCATATTGTCACACTTTATAGTGCCACATTTCGTAAAAATAAATGCTACATTTTGCAGGTCTCTGTTAATGACCCAAACAATATATATTTTACGCCAACTATATTAATTAGTTTGCTCAACTATAATAATAGTTGCTGTGCTCATTTAACACTTGTTGCTGTAACTCCAAAATTTGTTTCCGCTGCTGTATAATATAATGACTCCACCTATTAATGTCATCCCNAATTTTTTTGATCTAGGAATGCACTAGGGCCCTAGACGAATCCAAAAAGCCCTCATTCATTAAAATCGGTTCAGTAGTTTAGGCTGTAGGTGCGTCAACGTAAAATGAAGGAAGAATAAGAAGTCATCAAAACTACCATTTTCAAACCGATTTTTCTCCATTCTACTTAGCCGATTTTGACAAATTTTTTTTATTTTTGATCTACAGAACACGGCCTTCAAAGATATTAAAAAATTATTTAGGTAGCTCTTACGTATTTCACGCTGCAGACCATCAAAAACCCTAGTTTGTCACCTACAGTATATATACACTGGCAGCTTCTGTTAAATTTTGACTTTTTGACTTGGTGGGGCGGAACGCTGCTGCGTTCCTAAATTTAGAATAAAAGAAAATCAACTATAAAAATTTCCTAGTGTTATTATCAATCGATTACAAAGGAAGTGTTTAATTTCCTAGAGATATCTGTAGTTTTTTAAGTTTGTCGATTCCGGGGTTTCGCTTCAAATACTAAAGGCGTATTCGTGTTTCTAGCTAAAATTTACATGAAAGTGAGTTCATATTAGTTTTGTTCCAACAAAACTTCAAACTAGTTTGAAACTGTCTGACGCATGCGCATAAGCAACAAGAGTTCAATTTTGGTCCGATGCCCATGCGTCNTATGACTTAAGTTGCACGATTTAATACCCCTTTTACAATGGAAGGAGGGGGGGGGATGGAAAGTTGAAAAATAAATGCCACATTTGGCCCAAATA
Source organism: Gerris buenoi (assembly GCA_001010745.2). Lineage (NCBI taxonomy): Eukaryota > Metazoa > Arthropoda > Insecta > Hemiptera > Gerridae > Gerris > Gerris buenoi. Next base: position 459,007 of record KZ651341.1, read on the forward strand.
AGTGCCATATTGCCACACTTTTTAGTACGACATTTCATAAAAATAAATGCTACATTTTGTATTTGGTGTTAAAATTAACACGTGTGCCAGATAATTCGAGGTAGATGTTAATCAAATTGAAGGAATAAAAATTACTGTGGGTTGACAAGTCATCAAAAGTCTAAAGGACGGGCATGGGCACACATGAGCGGATTTTATGATGGACCGCGGATTTTTCTTACGGATTTAGGGAAATCCGTAGATCCCGTCTGTGTGTTGGTAGAGACACAACGATAAGGCTCTAATCTGTGGATATCCGTAGATTAAAGGGAGTCCACAGTCCAGGTTCTATCCAGCAAGCTCGACAATAGATATAAAATTAAAAAATTAAAAATTCTTGCATACGAATCTGCAAGACAGTAAGACTTTTCCTGTAACGCTTTTTGGTGTAGTTTTTTGGTAACGCTTGTGTAACTTTTTTAGTGTCGTTTTTTTGGTATAGCTTTTCGAGTTTATGTGCTAAAGTAAAGACATGAAAATGTCAAAAAATTCTTGCGTGTAGATTCTTGCGTTTGTAAATTAGGAATTAAATCGACCATATGTTGTGCACGAAGAAAAAAAGTACTTTTCTTCTTTTCCAGTAATCGTTTAGCTTCTTCACCCATATTTTTATAATAAATGCAAAAAATTATATAGTATAGTATAAATTAAATTATAATTTAAATTATAAATAAATTAAATTCCATTATTTAACAATGTTCTCTTTCCCTTTACAATTATATCTAACCAATTCAATCACGTACTTTTTGCTGCACTACACTAAAGCGCTCCGATCCGAACCTGAAAATTTTTCCAGTTGAAGTATTTTTTTGTGAGATAACAAATAAATAAATAATATACGTACTCTTTATTAGCTTAAGCCCTATTTTAAATCCTTTTCATTTTGAGTGAAGGCGTATTTAACTTAAACATTTAACTGAAAAAAGTGTCTGCATCAGATAGAATTTAAAATTTCTGCTATAAAATGTTGTAGGTCTCATCTGTAATGGTATGCTAAAACAACTTTCACATCGTTTATATTTTTCTCGTTTACTTTTCACAGTGACTTTACTAAAAAATCAATGACCTGTTGAATTTTGCTGTTATCATTAAAGGTTTGTAAGGTAAATTTGAGTTTATTGACCACCCTAAGGTTGAATTAAATATTTGTTAAGTTAATCTGGTGAGTACGCTTCCGCGGCTTGAGTCTTAATAGGCAGTTTGTTTTTCCAGTTTTGGTCTATATATCTTGTTGTTTCTTTAAGTTAACATCACTATGCATCACATCCCTAAAGATGCTTCCAATAGTGGAAGCGAAATGCCGGAATACAACCCCTTCGTGACACGATCTGGACGCGGTGTCCACCCAGCATTGTTCGTAAAGAAAATAATAATTTTCTTCATTCAAAGAAAAAACATTGAATTATAGATATATCTTTTTCGGCACTGAATCCACATGTGACACTATCAATGTCAAGTGTCACTCATTTTGTTTGGTATTGTTTTGGATTTGATGAGAGATATAATTTTTCAATATAGTTTTGAGTTAGTATTATAACTGTTTAACTTATTAAGTTGTATTAGAACGCTACACACATATAGAAATTTCACTGTTTTTCTATTAAGTGGAGAAAATCAGTATACATTTATCTAATTCACAGTATGGATCATAAGGTGTGAAATTAAGAATCGTTAATCCATATTGATTACCATTTGGTCCGCTAGGAGCTCTGAAATCATTTTAAAGGCCTCCAATCAAATTTAGAAAGAATACATCAGCACTTCTATGGGCGAAATATAGTACTACAGTTAAATCAAGTGAAACCCAATCTGGCATGATATTTAAGAGCTTCAAATTTTGCATATTGAAACTTCAGCCCTATCGTCAAAGTATTGAACTATAAATGAAAACCTGTTGACCTCCTGTTAAATCACTTTCTGTCAGGATATATAGAATTTTCTCATTTTTCATGTCTTTTTTTGGTGACGGAAATTTCTTTTGCACCCCAGAGGTAAAAAATATATCCATGTTAGAATGGGGCGATTTTCGAAAGAGTAAGCATCAGCAGGCTCCGGTCTGCATAACTCTTGTAGTGGTTCGATTAAAATCGATGATTCCAGAGAAGTGAGACTTGGGTAACTGACCAACACCTATAGGAACCCAGGTGAAGGTCCAACCCAGGTTTATTTAATGAACCCTATAATGTCTTCGGTTTATAAACCCCCCGCAATAAAGACTGTTTGTCTCAATATGCAACTTTATTCTAGGGGTTAAATTCTCCAAAGCATTCCGCGCTCCTATAATTTACTCATCATATCATATTTGCTAAGTTGCAAGTAAGTTTGTAATGCATTTATGTTAGGTATGGCGGTTTTTAATGTAGGGTATATTTTTATGTTATATTCTAGATTTCCTCTGAGCTTAAATATTGAAATAAATGAGTTTTTCCTTCATGACGTTTTGTATGTATTACAATACAATTTTAAGTAAAATTGAGGATTATTACCGCAAGTTTGTAAGTAGTAGAAGTAGTAAGGTCCTAAGAATAGTAATAGACAGGTAGGACGAACCACTTGTTCAAACCTAGCAATTTGGCTATTTTTTAGGCCCATCTGTGGTAGAGTTCCAGCCACTTCACACATCATGCCTCTATACATTGTACATTGTACCACCGAAGCGAATATCATTTGATCATTAGTGAGCCATATAAATCAGAGTATCTCGGCGAGGGATCGAAACCACGACCTCGTACCGCACTTGATTCAGTGTAATGGCCAGATGTGGGTAATTTAATCCACACGGGCACGCTGGCTCTCAAGTTAGTAAGTAACTCTTTATTATAATATACTAATTCATGTCATACTATACAATTCATCGTCTATAATATAATATCCGACCAAAAACCACTTGTGTGGTAAAAAAACACCCCGCCAAGTCTTTGGTCCAAAAAAGTTGTGAAATCAACTTTCTGTCCCGCCAAGTAAAGTAATGTTTGCACTTTCTCCTGACCCATGACTATCAACAAAGAAGCTGAAAAGTATCTATGTTGATAGTCATGGGTCAGGAGAAAGTGCAAACATTACTTTACTTGGCGGGACAGAAAGTTGATTTCACAACTTTTTTGGACCAAAGACTTGGCGGAGTGTTTTTTTACCACACAAGTGGTTTTTGGTCGGATTTCATGACATTTGTACGGTTTCTAAGGAAGGATTCTCTAAACTGTTTATTCCCACAAATTAGGATCAAATAAAAGTGAAGATAAGAGCTTGACAAGGTCTATTGAGATTGGAGAACTGCGAGACCTATGACATTGAAAGAACTTAACATTCTGATAG
>KZ651341.1:463029-473372 GCA_001010745.2 Gerris buenoi
ATTTCCTGTATAGACGCTCTAACCATATAGGACCTAGGTTCAAGTCCCGGCGCTGGAGTCTATTTTTCTCTGTCTGTCTCCCAGTGTTAATAATAATTATAATTTTACTTAAATTAAAATTTAAACTTTCCGTAGTATAAATACTACCAAAAACTTAAAAATTGAATAAAATTAAATTTATTTCTTAAGATTTGCTGTATTTCTTACATTCGAAATTTTTTGCTTTTCATTTGATCTTTTAGATCCTGTTTATTTTATAAACTTTTAACTCCGGTCTCCGACAATAAGATATTTAATTAAAAAATATTTTTGGGGGGGCGTTTCTTACCGGGGGGGAGGGAGGAATTTATAAAGAGAAAGCGAAATGTGGCTTGAGACTGTAGTAGTAGAAGTAGAAACAGAGCGGAGGAGTAGCAGGGTCCAACAGGGACACAAGGGCACAACCGCAAAGATAGGGACAGAAGCCGAGTTTACTTTGCAACCGTGGAAACAAACAGGTTCAAAGGCAACCGATATTCCGCGAGGCTCCAACCAACCCACCACTCAATCCTAACACAAATAATAAGACGCCATCTTGATTGAACCAGCCTTTGCTTTCTAAGATACACAGCAGATAAAGTTAGTACTTGGACCTCGAGAGCAAAGCCCTCTCCTCTTCCTCCTTGCTTCTAAACTTTGATTATTATTTCTCCTTAACTGTATCTAACCGATTCCTTCCCGACCATAATTGTCAAATAGTAAGCAGTTGTTTATTTAATTTATTTGTATAATATATGTATATATATATTTATATATATATATATATATATTATTGATGTGTTGGAGAAGAGAATGAAGCTTTTGTCGAATTTTCACTCTTTCTCGACACCTGTAACGTTTCCCTTACTCGTTCTTCTCCCTCGAGTAACGGGTAAAATACCTTCATCCAATAAGGAAGCTGCCTCGAATAAGAAATTAGGAATAAAAAAATAGTAAGAGAAAAAAAAAATGTACACAAGAGAAAATAAGAAAGAAGGGAGGGAAGGAGTAGAAAAAAGGAAACAAAAATAGGTGAGGAGCAAAATAGGGAGGGCTTTTTCTCTCCTTTTGGCAAGTTAATGCGATCAGCAACAATAGGAAGCCTCGAGCACTGAGTGGAACAGCTACCGGGACTCGGAAAAATGAACCTTTTCCTACCCTTAGAGAAGCTTCTCTAACCAGGGGGTGGCACAAGAAGAGGAAAAAGCGAAGAGAAATTTTATTAATCAATCCAAAGTAGGGCTTTCGCTTCTCCGTATGAATAGATGCCGGCAACACAGCCTTGGCAAAACTCCATCAATCACTTTACAAAAAGCAACGTTTCCTTACTCTCTTGACACAATGGACATTATTCCCTTCACGGACAAAGTACAACTTATATTGACAGGGCTTCCCCACCAACACGTAATGCTACCTAATTAATGACCGTATTTTTACTGGAAGAGGGAGGCAATCCCCCCGCCCCCGCGCAACCTAAACCTCTCCCTCTTCACCTTTGAACCCTTGATTTTTAATTTATTATATACATATATATGTTTGTGTATAATTGGGGAATAAAGAAAAAAAATCCTCTTAGCCTGAATAAGTAAATTGAAAAGAGAAAAGAACATTATTCTTCACTTCTTAGTTGCGCTATATCTCAGCGAAATTGAATCTGAAGTGGTTTTTTTAAAAGCTTTCTGTATGCATTCAACTANACGAAAAAAACAGCACAAAGTAAAGTATAAAAACAGGACTTTTCATTTGTTAATTCACTGTTTGAAAGCTGTTGCCTTTCTGTTTCCCTTTGTAGTAGTAAAAAGTGAAATGAACAGCTCCGGAAGAGAGCATGTTTTATAAAGTAACAATTATAATGGAATGGACGATGCTCTGATCACTCTGATATAGGTGACTAAAACAACTGTTCACAAATTACCTTAAGCCCAGACTCCAATATTCAAATGATAGGCTCCTAATTAACTGTCTTAGATGACAATCCATAAAATTTTCCTTTTATATATAATTATTTTTTATTAAACAAAATAGTTACTTTAGATATTTTTCCCTTAAATAAGGATTAAATAAGTCTTGAGATGAGACTTCGAAAAAGTTTTTTTCCCACTTTATTGAATAACACAACTAAATTAATGACCGTATTTTTACTGGAAGAGGGAGGCAATCCCCCCGCCCCCGCGCAACCTAAACCTCTCCCTCTTCACCTTTGAACCCTTGATTTTTAATTTATTATATACATATATATGTTTGTGTATAATTGGGGAATAAAGAAAAAAAATCCTCTTAGCCTGAATAAGTAAATTGAAAAGAGAAAAGAACATTATTCTTCACTTCTTAGTTGCGCTATATCTCAGCGAAATTGAATCTGAAGTGGTTTTTTTAAAAGCTTTCTGTATGCATTCAACTAGGAAATGCATAACCATTACATATTTAAGAGTAACGAAAATTAGTGAAGTTTAGAAATTGTTATACATACTTCAAAGTCCAGCTTGCTGGACAAGGCTCAGTTACAAGAAATAGAAGAGCTAAGTAGTTGCTGCATACAAAGGTTTAAGTCTTCTAAGACTAATCATTTGTAGAATCGATTAGTGTCCCAACGACGCCACCTCGAAATGATTTGTTATCGCTAAGCTAAGGCAACCGCATTCATTCCAATAAAAATAAATGTTTGTTTCGATTTGCTGGTCTTCAAATAGTTATAATAACTTATCTAAATTAATTTACTTTATTTTCCTTTTTTTAATATAAAATTAAGCCCGTTGCCACGGACCTTAGAGCTCGTTTAAAAATAAAATAACATTTTTTGTCTAATTATTTAAAAGTAATAGATGCTTAGGGAGTATGGTTTCTTAACTTTGAATTTAAAATCGAATTAAGGGTGCTTTGATTTCCTGGTTCCAAATTGTTTTTAGGAACCGTGAAATAATCTTTAAGCTTTGCATAATTTATAGCAGTCTTCTGCGTGCCTGTTAAACTTAGACCTTTCAGATAATACCATATTTAAGTATGGTAGGGTTATCCGAAGTAACTTCTTCTCAAGGTTATTGCTCATAATTTTAATAATCAGATTAGTAAAACTAATGGAATTTTAGGGTAGTAACTAATTAGTGAGGTCATTACGCCCTTAAAAATTATCCTTCCAATGTATTTGAAACGTCAGATTTACGCAATATCAGACGCAGTCTCTCAACGAAGATCTACGTAATGAATTAACATAATTGTTTGTGGTTCAATAATTTAGTAGTAGAAAAAAGAAGCAGACTAACTGCTGGTTAGCCCAAGCAAATATGATATACATGTATACATGTACTTACGTTAAATGAATCTTTCTTGCTTCATGTATCATCAAAATAAGAAATTTGAATATTCATGTGATGTGATATATTGAAGGATTGATTTTTTAGTATTAGTAGCAGGCCTTTCACAAGTTAACATTGATATTTGGTTATATATGTATTATTTTGCTTTATTTTTACAAAATGCATAACTGTTACGAGTCTCATAATTTTTGCAGTTATATTGTTAACTGTAAAACCATGACTTGTTGAAGTTTTTATTGCTAAATATTTTTTAGAAATGGGGGAGAGGGAATTGCATATATGAAATTTATACACGATCACTTACTAAGGACACAGAAATGCATGTTTATGTAAATCGTAGTATAATAGGTTAGAGCTTATGACAGCGCAAACGATGCTTCATTTTTAATAGATAAATAATGATATTTAAATGAGATGCCATACGTGCATTACAAGGTAACCTGTAACAACTTTTGAGACGTGAAATTAATAATTTTACCTTATGGCAACAACTTTGTGATACTCTAAGCATAAAACGATGCTAATGTGCGAATGTGCGGATTATAGGGAAAACGCTAAAGCCGGAGACATAAGTGGGCCGAAGTTATCCGAGTATCGGGATGAGGGCTATGTTTTTAAAGATCGTTTAGATTTTGACATATGGGACACTGCCATTTGTCAGGCTAACCGCTCCCTGACAGCCCCGGCTCGCAAAAGCGCCTTTGCTAATCAATACAAACAAAATTAAGGTCCCTTTTTTACAGCCTTCCTCTCCTCTCTTCTGTCATTATTTCAACATTTATATTTGCTTATATGTATATATATATATATATAAAAAAAAATCCATACCCCTCGAATTGGAAACTGATTGATGTTCTAACCAATATAATCGAAAAACACTGCTGAAAAATAATGACTTTTTTCTTCCTTGGGAAAAGATAAAAATAGAGAGAAAAAAAAAAAACACGGAAATTACTCAAACAAAGTTCTCAAAACACGACTCCTTTTTGGTTTAATAATGATATGAAAATGTAAATCGTATGTTACAAGGATCTAGGGGAAAAAAGAGTAATTGATGGTTAACCGGCACGGGGAAATTGAAATACGTCTAAAATTAACACTTAAAATAATGAATTGAAGCTCGTCGAAATAAATGTATAAGTTTAGAACAGATGTTCAGGTGACTGATTGTCAAAGTTAAATATGCCTAATCAGATATAGGTATGTCTAAGAACATAGCATGATCCTTTGTAATACTTGTTCCTTCAACAATGTAATAACTTGATTATGCACACTTCAATAAGGTATACAATTAGTGTTAGTGAGAGACACCAAGGGATGTGCGATGTGCCACGCAAACTTGACACATAGGAACTGTCCCAACACTAGACAATTTGTCACAAAGATGTTGACTCGGCATTACGCCATGTCCTGCATCGTTTCGTCGCGTCCGACTCATCAGGGGCCCGACGATGCCCATCGAACTCTGGACTACGAGAGCACGCTCGTCTCTGTTAAGCCTTATATCTGATCTTCTTGATCCAGTATAGTATAGGTCCAGAGATGGGTAGGAATCGTCGGGCCCCTAATGAGTCGGACGCGACGAAACGATGCAGGACATGGCGTAATGCCGAGCCAACATCTTTTTGACGTATTGTCTAGTGTTGGAACAGTTCCTATGTGTCACTCTTGCGTGGCACATCCCTCGGTGTCTCTCACTAACACTAATTGTATACCTTGTGCCATATAAACGAACGTTATTATTACAGTTTTTTATTCCTTCTGAAATATCTTTAATTATATCTAAATTATAAATATTACGGACCTTTTTAAACACACTTTGTCTGATTGGAGTTTACTTTTAGCGACGATTGAACTGTGTAAAATATACGAGAGTGCAAAGTTAAACGTAGATGCAACTGGAAACTTTTTTAGACGTGGAAACGATGACATCGGTTTTATTCCAAGTGTCCGTAAGCTAACCGAGGGGGATCGTAGGACAGTGTCGAAAAAAACCTTTTGAGTTTTATTGAATAAACCCCGACGGGGGTGGAAGCCGACCGTCGATGTTTCCTTGTGTTGAAATAATGGGCCCTTTGCTTTTCGACATGAAGGGTTCCGGGAGCCTGTGTCTGGGTTCCAAGTTTACCTTACTAACTAATGCCGGTATTTACTTATCTTTGTGTCTTTCGCCTACTGTTTGACTTATTATGCAGCCTCCCCGGGACGCGCTCCTCTCCGTTCTAACCCCTTTCTCCGAGGCCGGGGCTGGGGAGGGACTCCACCCCGCCCAGGGGTCAGGACTTCAAAGCCTATCTTTCCAATTCATCAGCTACGGTCCGTGGCTAAAGGGAGCATTGTTTACATCGGGATCCTCCGATTTGAATAAGTCCCGATAGAAAGGCCTTCCCTCCTCCTCCTCCGGTAAATAGAAAGAGAAAACGGAGACTGATATACGAAAAAAACAGCACAAAGTAAAGTATAAAAACAGGACTTTTCATTTGTTAATTCACTGTTTGAAAGCTGTTGCCTTTCTGTTTCCCTTTGTAGTAGTAAAAAGTGAAATGAACAGCTCCGGAAGAGAGCATGTTTTATAAAGTAACAATTATAATGGAATGGACGATGCTCTGATCACTCTGATATAGGTGACTAAAACAACTGTTCACAAATTACCTTAAGCCCAGACTCCAATATTCAAATGATAGGCTCCTAATTAACTGTCTTAGATGACAATCCATAAAATTTTCCTTTTATATATAATTATTTTTTATTAAACAAAATAGTTACTTTAGATATTTTTCCCTTAAATAAGGATTAAATAAGTCTTGANTTTTTTGGACAATGAATTACTTGAGAAAGTTAGTAGTCCATTGACTACTCCTTTCGGCATGAAAATAAAAATTAGGATGACAATAATAATAATAATTTAAGAAATAATAATAATAATAAAGAAATATAATTAATTTAAATAGATAATAAATAAGTAAATCAGCAAATAGAAATTAAGTAAATAAATAAAATTATTAATAACAGTTATTAGAAAATAGAAATTAAATAGCAGTAAGATAATAACAATAAATTGTCCATATCGAAAAAGTTAAAATTCAAATCCATTTATATTTTATTTAGCCTTCGCACAAATATTTTACCTCAATTGTTTTTTTATATAATACTGCTGAGTGAGATAATACAATAATTTAATATTCTTAGAGAATAGATTTTATTTGATTAAGTAAATTTAGAATACTTGATACAAATAGCCTTGCTTTTACAATATATAATAACAGATTTCAATCGCAGTAGAAAGTAATCATTATTTCATAAAATAAAAACTAAAATGAATAAAAACATGAAATATAAACTAAAATTTATAGTTCATTACTTATGATCTATTATTAACTTAGTAATTATAAAATAAAATATGCATCTGTTAGCATTAACAATATCTGTTAGCAATTAACAAATAATTAAAGTCTAAAACACATGTGCATATACATATATGTATATACATACACACATACATACACTTCTTCATGTCCTCATGCAATATAAAAATATTAATTGTAACAAAATAAATGAAAGTGTATATTCATGAAATATGATGACCTATAGACCGAAGGTAATACCTACAAATAATTTAAGAGAAAAATAAAATTATTCAACTCTGAATGCCATGCCGAGATGGCTTCAAACTATAGGTAAATATTAAAGGATAATCTGACTCTATGCTCAACTAATCACTAATTAGTTTTAATATTAAAAACAATATTTTGTTACTTCATAAAATTTACCAAAAATAAAAGGAATAATTAGTGAAAAAAAAAAATGGGTATCTTCATGAAAACAAAGATAACGAAAGTTATTAGTAACAAACAACAGTGCCAGGCCGGCAAAGTAGAGTATAGAAATATACATATACATAATATGAAAGCGAAATAAGCCAAAACTTTTAGTCAAAATTGGTAGATTTATAGGTTAACTATAAGCTAGAAAAGGTAGACTGGTAAATTAACCATTTGAATTTATATGTGAAGGGGATATAATAAAAAATATAATAGTAATTTAGATAAAAGTAAGGCTGTCATTTTCAGCAAAGACAAATTATCTAAAAATAGGAAAAATATATTCGGCACTTCTTTAGATTGTTACCTTCATTCATATACTAAAGAAATGCGATGTGTTTGTCATGCTTTCCCATTATATTCATTCATATACTAAAGAAATGCGATGTGTTTGTCATGCTTTCCCATTATATTCATTCATATACTAAAGAAATGTGATGTGTTTGTCATGCTTTCCCATTATATTCATTCATATACTAAAGAAATGCGATGTGTTTGTCATGCTTTCCCATTATATTCATTCATATACTAAAGAAATGCGATGTGTTTGTCATGCTTTCCCATTATATTCATTCATATACTAAAGAAATGTGATGCGTTGGGCTAAGCGAGGTAGGATGCCAACGGCCTACATTCCTTACTATGATCGTTAGGCTAGGGGGATGGATGACGAATTTAAAAATATACTTGCATAATAAAAAGGATACATTTAGATTTGAGGCCCAAACAGTTACTGGTTAAGAATTTTTAAATATTTTACACGCCCAAACCCATAAATTCTCTAATACGGTTTTAAGATAAAGACCATAATTGTCAAATAGTAAGCAGTTGTTTATTTAATTTATTTGTATACACTGTTTATATAGCAGGTAGTTAGAGGTTAGAGCAATAAACATTAGTCACTTTAAAGAGAAATATGCCTAATCTCTGTGATTCCCTAAATTATTGTAGGTTAATTCTAGAAAGAGTGCTTTATAGGAGTAAGTACCCCTAATCCCTTTTTAAAGGTGAGAAAGCTATATGCTGGAAATCTCAAGACTACTGAATAACTAATATTACTTTTTGACTACTGAATTACAATAATTTTGTTCAATTTTTAAGTTTTTGGTAGTCTTCATACAACGGAAAGTTTAAATATCGATTTAAATCAAATTATAATTATTATTAACAATGGCGGAAGGCCCGGGTTCGAGTCCCGGTGCCGGAGTCTATTTTTCTCTGTCTGTCTCCCATTGTTAATAATGATTATAATTTGATTTAAATCAATTTAAACTTTCCGTAGTATGAAAACTACCAAAAACTTAAAAATTGAATTTCGAATTGATTGTACAAGGTACAGGTACTAATTGAGTACTTTATAATCATAAGCGTTAATTCTCGGTTTAGTTCTAATGTCATAAATTGACTTGCTAAATGTGTATGAATATTGAAAGCTTGGAGTTGGGGAATAGTTATCGGTTACGGCAGAGAAAAATCATTCTCCCGCGTAGCTTAGTTGGAAAGAGCGTCTGCACTGGAAATGCGGAAGGCCCGTGGTTCAAATCCCGGTGCTGGAGTCTATTTTTCTCTGTCTGTCTCCCAGTGTTAATAATAATTATAATTTTACTTAAATTAAAATTTAAACTTTCCGTAGTATAAATACTACCAAAAACTTAAAAATTGAATAAAATTAAATTTATTTCTTAAGATTTGCTGTATTTCTTACATTCGAAATTTTTTGCTTTTCATTTGATCTTTTAGATCCTGTTTATTTTATAAACTTTTAACTCCGGTCTCCGACAATAAGATATTTAATTAAAAAATATTTTTGGGGGGGCGTTTCTTACCGGGGGGGAGGGAGGAATTTATAAAGAGAAAGCGAAATGTGGCTTGAGACTGTAGTAGTAGAAGTAGAAACAGAGCGGAGGAGTAGCAGGGTCCAACAGGGACACAAGGGCACAACCGCAAAGATAGGGACAGAAGCCGAGTTTACTTTGCAACCGTGGAAACAAACAGGTTCAAAGGCAACCGATATTCCGCGAGGCTCCAACCAACCCACCACTCAATCCTAACACAAATAATAAGACGCCATCTTGATTGAACCAGCCTTTGCTTTCTAAGATACACAGCAGATAAAGTTAGTACTTGGACCTCGAGAGCAAAGCCCTCTCCTCTTCCTCCTTGCTTCTAAACTTTGATTATTATTTCTCCTTAACTGTATCTAACCGATTCCTTCCCTTTATCAACTATCTCTTTGAAATTTAAATTCCCCCCCCCCCCCCCCGGCCTAAAATTAAGTCGGATAAAGGATGTTCATGTTGAGAAACTCTCCCAGCGGGTTAAAGGAGGCACAAAGTAAACAAGTTTGTCCAACTAATCAACAAGGATCCCGGTTTTATTGGTAATTGCTTTGCAACAATAGCCGTAGGCTTACATTTAAAAACATTCCCCTAAATATATAAATACCAGTCGTTAAGCTCGTGCCAACGGGCTTCATTTTTATATTTACAAAAAAATTAAAAGTAAGTAAATTAAGTATGTTATCTATTAAGATAAGTAGTTATTATATCTATTTGAAGACCGACAAATAAAGACAAACATTTATTTTTATTGGAATAAATGTGGTTGCCTTAGCTTAGCAATAGCAAATCATTTTGAGATGAGTCGTCAACGTCGGTACACTACTCGATAATTTAATTGATAAAATAACACCTCATATGTATACTATTTAAAAAAGGAAGGCCTCACTTATCACTAATTTCCCCGATTCCCGAATTGGTAAAGGGTTAATATTCTGTACGGTTATTGAGTATGAGGTACTTAAAACCCTAAACAAAAATAATTAAGGATTTTAATCCCTAAGGAGGAAATGTAGGGGGAATATGCGACCTCGAGCTAGAAGTTTATATTTTTGGAAAGGCTCTCATTAAAATAGAGACCCAACTAACTAACCAATAAACTACTTCTATAGTTTTAAATATTAACATCCTGGGTGAGGTGTTAGTTTTAATATACGATCAGTAAAAAGAATGACCGATCCTTCTAGTTATTGCAATTTGATTAACATAAATTCACTTTACAACACCTTAATCTTAATGGTATCACTTAATATTATATAACGCGTATATAAAAGGTAATTGTTTTGCGTCTTTTGATGATTAAATTAATTTTATAAAAGAAAATTAAAAAAATAAAATAAATAAATAAAAAG
>KZ651341.1:477850-491164 GCA_001010745.2 Gerris buenoi
CGCGAGACTCATTCATTATAAATATAACTAATTATGTCTCAGCTCTTTTTCTTTGAATGAAATTAATAAGAAATAACTAGACATCACGTGGCTCTTTCTGTTGAAGTAAAACTGGACAGCGCGAGACTCATTCATTATAAATATAACTAATTAAATCTCAGCTCTTTTTCTTTGAATGAAATTAATAAGAAATAACTAGACATCACGTGGCTCCCTCTGTTTAAGTATAACTGGACAGCGCGGGATCATTCATTTTAAATATAATTAATTATCTCTCAGCTTTTTTTCTTTTAATACAATTAATAAGAAATAACTAGACATCACGTGACTCTTTCTATTTAATTATAACTGGATAGCGCGAGACTCATTCTTAATTATTATAACTAATGATTTCTCAGATCTTTTTCTTGCTTTTTTTATAGTCTTCTACACATTTTAACCCTTAATTGATCCAACACATAATATAGCATCTATAGGTACTATCAGCGGACCAGAACCTATTGAATAAAAGGGGTTTAAAAAAGATAACCGATACCTGTTTTTTCATGTGATATAATGCATCTATTTTCATTAAATTTCATGACGCTAATCCAGGATTTCCCAAGCTGTGTGCAGTCCGGCCAGGTCCAGGTGTGCCTCGAGTCCAAGGCAGGGCCCCTGGACNGTGTGTGGGTTAAACCACGTCTGCTCGGCCATCACTGAATCATGAGCGGAACGAGATGGGGTTCGATTCCTCGCCGTGACGCTCTGATTTATATGGCTCACTATTGATCACATCATACTCGCTTCGGCGGTACAATGTATAAATGTATGATGTGTGAAGTGGCTAGAATTCTCTACCTCGGGGCGTAAAAAGGGCCTAAGTGATGACCTAATTGCAAGGTTCGAACAAGTGGTTCGTCCTACCCGTTCTAGTAGGAAGAACTAGACTACTACTACTACTACCCTAGAAGTATGCGTTAAGAAACATTAGTTGACGCGATATAGAAGAATATTAAATGCTTTCTTAATAGAAGTGATCAAAGTTATAATATTTTCAAATAATCCTTTTCAGTTTCAAAGAGAAGGTAAAGTGTAAAAAGTATTTAGTTCAGCCTGTCACTGAATACAGCAACACGGACAAATAAAATACATTAACGGGACAATTCTATTCGCCCTGAGCCGCAAGTGACTGAAATCTTGCGAGTAAAACACAAGCCACTCAATACTCAATAAAGCTTTTCAATCTAAGTTCTTAGTTTTATTTCGTAACAAAGAAGTTTGTCAAACGTATTTCTTCTTAACTGATTTGTTTAATTGGTTGTGTACAACGGTATTAATTGTAAATGGTTTGCTAAGTTGCATATTGTAAATACATTTGACATTGGTAACCTTTATATTTAACAGTATTTATTATAGAATATCGACTGTTGCATCGCAATTTTGAACCATAAACATATTTAGCTTCAGCCAGACCTACGGGTTTCCAATCGTTTTTGTTGGATGGCTTAAGGCAGACCAAATGAAGTAAGCAACACTCAGCCATCGAACTTCATAGTGGTATAGGGGGAAACCGGGTAAGCACTGTCTGTTTCAGCCAAAAAACCTCAATGAGAATCGTGCTTCGTGCTGATCATTTTCCGTACTGATCATGGTTAAAATGGCTTTTGTTTATGTACTTATGCCTTGTAATTGTTTAATTTCAATAACTTCGTAAAGTTAACTTTATTTTGGGAGTCCCTTGGGCCTAGGCTATATGCATAGGTTTCTAAATAAAAATATTAATTTAGTTGAATAAACATAATCAATCTTCTTTTTACACAATTCACGACACTTCTTTAGTTCCCTGTGAAATTGTAATATGTTCTCATGAACATGTTACATCACATGCTGTTCTTGATTTAAAGCATAAGCATCGGGATACTAGCTAAGTTGTAATTACTCAAAGTAATCTTTTCAACCAAATAGCTCTAGCTGCTTCGCTTGCCGCATCCACTTCTGCCGCCACAGTAATGGAAATTGGGACACTTTGCTTTAGGCTGTATCTGGTTTAGCCAAGAGATTACTCCTCCAGCATGAAGACAGAAGACATAAGACACCTGTTGTAGACCTTTGCATAATTTCCTTATAATAATGTACTTACTGCCCGTTTTAACTTTAAGTGATCTCCAAGGTTAGGTTTATTATTAGTTTTCTTTCATTTTTTCAGGAAGCACATGCTGTTCCTGATATACATTGGCCTCAGAATGATCTTGATCGTAATTTTCACGGGGTATGTCCATTTCTTCAACAAGTGGCGGTTCTGGTTCTCCAGCCTTCTTCCTTACGTTCAGCATAGTTCAAGTTTTCTTCAATATTATTAGATACTTTAGATTAGTAGGTACAGATGATGGTAGAAGTGCCTCTTCTCGGAAGAAGACATCTCGAAAGCTGTGGTAAGTTTGATACTCTCCACGCACCAAATCCTGTAGCCATTATCATTATATCCTATTAGAGCCACGTTCACAGCTTTTACATATATTTTCTTCTCCTCTGAGAAGGAACATAAGCATAGCCAAATAGCCAATAACACGAAAATAAAGAAAATTTGGCTTCTTGCCATACTAAAATTCATAAGGTAACATCCCAGTTACTCCTTCGCCATCTGCGTCTAGCTTTCGTAGAAAAAAAAATGTCTACTGGTAGAGTACCTAAAATTTTGCGCATCAATAGCTCCTATAAGGTAATTCCTGAGGTAATATACATTGAAAGATCTCAATGTTAAATTTTAACTAAAGCAGCGACGCACGGCGATACCTGGTTACCAATGGGAATAGAATGCAATCTGCCACATGAAGTGGCGCCACCCACCGGGTGGCACTGCCCGGCCAACCATCTCACGGTCTAGCCACCACCTACAGGTGGCACCACCCAATCAGCCTGTTGTTTTCAATGGAGTTCGTCAGACGGTGCCCCGACCACTCAGCCCACACTCCTTCTCTCAAATCGCCACCTTCTAGTCAAGATCAGTTTTTTTTTCAAGTTTTGATTGGGAAGTAGCTTGACCAGGGACGTAGCGGACACCCTCGTTACCCCCGCGGTGTGCGGTGGCCAATGAAAAATATCCCCAGGAGGGCTTTTTGGATAGGTTTAGATAACTCATTGGAAGCCACCCCCTTAAGTAGGCCCTTAAGTTGTCTTAAGTAGGGCATGACACTAATCTGACTTAAGTTATGGTCTTATTCTAATATAATATTGGGCCCCGCATTTGAGGAAGATAAGATTGAGAAAAAATAATAATCTTAACTTGCTTATTGATTTTATCAAAAATACCGAAGAATAATTATTTATAAAGAGACTTTTAAGTGACAAATAAGTCTTAGTTTATCACATTATGAAATATATTTAAAGATAAACGTTCTGTAGAATTACAAGTTGGATTCCTATTTGAAAAGCGGTGGCTTATTCCTTATACTTATAACAAAATGAGACTTTCAGCTGACAGATACAGCTGTTCAAAATTTCCAAAATACACAATTTAAGAGTTTTTTTTCAGTATTCACCGCTTTTGACACAGAAGAACCTATTTTTCTGCAAGAATAACTACATCCATTTTTAAAGTAAATTAAATTTTCAACAAAGTAAAACAAAGTTGGTCCCTGTATGCCCAATACTTGCTGAGATACAGAAGTTCAAATTGGACTAGGTAAGTATGTATGCGAATTTTAGAAGTAGGGTTGGTAAAGTTTTGTCTTTTTTTATATAATTATCATTTAATGTATGAGCATTCCTTCGTAACAAAGTTATGAAACTGATTAACAGTGTAGTGATGTTGTGGTGTCAACAGTCAACAGAATCAGTTATGAAGTAATTTAGTATGATGCATATTAATAATTGACTAAAAGAAAAAAACAAAACAAGAATTTTACCTGTTTATAAGTCTGCAGAGAGTGAAATCGTGCAGCATCATGAGTTGAATCAATCTAGGTTGAAAGAAGTATTTGTTGCTGCCTTCGCAAACTCTGAAATAGTACGTCGTTGAGATGTTGGGTTTTATAGTTGCCTCCATATCATATAGTGAGGCAAAGAAGCTTCCTCATTTCTCGGTGACCACCTCAGGTGTGGCATTGGGGTCGAGGAAAATAAAAGCATTCACTTCAATGAATGTTTGTTTTTTCAGTGTCGAAAGAAATTGCATCTTTGGCCAAAAAGTGTTGATATAGTGTTACAACCGATGAAAGCTTGAAGAAAAGTTCAATCCTAGATGTTGCATGCTCCGTGTTTGAAGGAAATCGTGAAATCGTTGAATTATGACATCTGCGTTTTTACCTCTCCCACATTTTTCAAAGAATATGTTCTGCTTCTGGTACTTCAACGTTTGTTCAACGTGCGTGGTCCACTACATCTGGTGCAATAACGCAATGCCCTCGCCAGAGCAATGAGTGTGGTTACACTCAACCTTTCAGCAACTTCATCTGCCTGTAGAACTAGCATTTTACTCTTCTCAAGACGCACCTTTACCATGAACTTCGTTTCTTCCATTTAATATGTACATGTAGCAATGGTTGACTCATCAGAGATGAACTCAGGCCTCACCAGGGACTCATGAGACCCCTGCTCTAGATCGACGAACTTTTTCAGAGTTTTTTTGGGGGGGGAGGGGGGCAGTATTGATGGATGTGGAACAGTGTGAGGGGTCGTGAGGGGGTATTCACAGTCCAGTCACCTTTCTCTTTCCAATAGAAACAGAGCAAACAGCAGAGGAAAGCGTCTTAACAACATTTGTACGTGTAAATTTCACCTGCTCGAAATTGTCCCCACTCAACTGTAACTTACTATCCTTTCCTATGTGCAGAACGTTGTTGTAGTTCCCAGCTTCACGTCCAGCAAGCCCATTACTTAACGACATCATGATATCAGTCTTCGGAAATGTGGTGATCAGGATACCAGTTTCGCAGTTATTCTTCGTCTCCAGTCTCCGGTGAGGCGTGAGGGTCGCATATCTATGTGTTCCTCATAAGTTGCAGTCCTAATGTCACAGTAGCTTTCTTCGTCAGTACATAATAGTTGGATAAAAAGGGATATTACTTAGACGAAAACATTTGGGATCTCGTAGGTACTCTTGTTATTCTCTTACAGCCTATTCAAAAACTATTTCTACTACAATTTATAAATTTTATAAGAAATAACTTGAAGGTAGAAGTCCTAATGTCACAGTAGCTTTCTTCGTCAGTACATAATAGTTGGATAAAAAGGGATATTACTTAGACGAAAACATTTGGGATCTCGTAGGTACTCTTGTTATTCTCTTACAGCCTATTCAAAAACTATTTCTACTACAATTTATAAATTTTATAAGAAATAACTTGAAGGTAGATTCGTTCAGAAATGCTCATACATATCTATATACCTTTCATGTACATTCAATATACTATAAAATGATTTAGTAATTGTGTAAACCTTGTTTTTCTTTAATAAATAATAGGTACTATTAAAGTTTTGTCGTTTTTATATATTATATAAAAACGACAAAACTTTACCAACCCTAATCTAAAATTTGCATACATTAAATTTTAATTGCTGTATCTCGAAAAAAATTGGGTCTACAGGGACTCATTTGTCTTACTTAGTTCGTCGAAACGGTAAAAACTAAGAAATAAATAAATAAACAAAAACCTCTTAAATTGGCTAATTTTGGAAATTTTTCGGAACTTTGAGCAGCTGTATCTTGGAAAGTATTATATTTATAGAAACCATTGTGGTCTTTTTTTTTTTATTTATTTTTTTTTTACAAATTTAGTCTTCTTTGAATAAGAATATATGCACTTTTACCGTAAAATGGGAATAGTGACTCAAAATATTTCTCAATGATACGGAGGTCAGCTGAGGAGGAAAATAAAGCTGCATAGGGCATGGTCAGATTGGTCAGTGTCGGTAGTTGGACGGAGTATACAGGTCTGGGACCAATTCCCCCGCTCAGTGTTCACCCACCAGTTCACACTTTGCTTAAATAAATGGGTGGCTGCTTAAAAGAGTAGCGCCACCATGTTTCGGCCAGGAAACCATGATCCACACTCCACACTCTCGGTTCGATACAAATGGAGTGGTCAGACTGTCAGACACTCTTCATATAAATGTTAAGAGTTTGGTTCCTAACCCGAGTTTGTTCAATGGTCCCCACCTAAGTGGCCTGCGTCTTCGGGAGTAAAAGCCCCCCGGAAAAAAAAATAAAGTTTTGGTACCGTTACAAAGAAACACGTCGTTTTTGTAAGAAAAAAGTTCATTACATATAAATGTCTTAAGGATTCTCTATTTCTATGCAAAGACTGTGGCACCAAAATTTTCTTATATATTTCACTAAATAACAATTTTTAATAGATATTTTATTTTTATAATTTTTTTTTCTTCCTCATATACGAAGGATATATACAGAAAAAACTCGGTCCAAGACAACTCAGACAAACTTTCTCATGTATACGAGGTTCATAATTACTTAGCCCAGTGTTTTCCATTTCCACTTTTTAATTTTCGTATGTACATTTATTTATTACTGAACATTTCATTAAAATTTATCATAAAAATAACTTCTCCTGGGCGGGGAATCGAACCCGGGCTTTCTCCGTCAGCGTTTTATGCTATTTTCTCAGGAACTAAATTTTTCCCGGGAGAACGGCTTATATCGTTGGATTCGTATTTAAATGGACTGCATTTTTTTAATCAAAATCGTCGGAACCGTTTTCAAAAAATAATTTATTAATAATTAATTAATTTTAAAATAATTTTTTCTTCGTGAAAAATGGAGGGTTACCTTGCATAAAATAATATTTTATGCAAGGTTTTGATTGTTTAGTATGTTGTATATGATTGATGGCTAATGATCTAACATTGTGAATCCGCATTTCAATACGTTAATTTTAATATTATTTGTTTTGAAAAAAAAAAAAATATAATAATATTATAGGTATGTAGTATATGTGTATTGTGTATGCCATAGCTTTATCAAGAAGACAGAATTGATTTAAAATGTGAATTTCATATTACAACTAAATTTTAAGAATATTGACTGAATTTGTTATTATTATTTAATATTGATAATAACACATTTATCAAATATTCTTTTACATTAGGTGTTATATGATATTTACATTTTGAATCAATTCTGTCTGATCAATTCTTTATCACTTCTGTCTTCATGAGAGAGTGTCGGCATAGGCATACATTATATTCTCTCTTATGAAGACAGAATTGATAAAATGTAAATATCATATGACAACTAAATTATAAGAATAAGTATTGACTAAATTTGTTATTATTAATTACTAGCTGGATACCTGTGATTCGCTACGGAGTGTTATTTAAATTTGATAAGTTTATAAACTACCATAAAAAACATATACATTATTTTACTATGCGAGAATATCTAGATTCTATTCCTCCCACTTATTTCTATTCCCCCTCCTCTTTGATAAGATAATTTTTAAATATCACAAATTTATCTCTCACCTAAATGAAAATATGACAAAACTATATACATCAATTACTGTACTCTTAAAGAGATTTTAATCGATATGCATCATGAAATGTATTTATTAATTTGACTCCGTAATCATTACTTGTACCCTGTACCCCTCTGTACCAAAATATAAATTTCAAAAATTCACGTAGACAGGGATTTTCCCCTTTTTTCGTCGAGATTGGACTAAAACTATAGATTTGTATAAAGAACATACACACTCATACGTTGACTTTTAGATATATACTCGTATTTTTCCATTTTACCCCCTTTAAGTGTGTATATAACATCAATTAGTTTTTCTTAAAGGGCTTTTCAACGATATGCATCATGAAGCCATTACTTTGACATTTCCCCGTACCCGTGTGTACCAAAATTTTAATTTCGTAATCTCATGTAGGCGACCTTCACCTTGTTTTGAAGGAAAAGTGTGTGAATATTCATCAAATTGGGATAAAACTGTAGATTTGTATAAAAAACATACCCTCATACAGACACTCTTTTTATATATTATATAGCTATATTATTACATTTAACTCCCCTCTCAAATGAAAATATGACAAAACTGTACATAAAATTCATAAATAAATTTATAAGAATACGTATACTAGATAATATCAAAAAAAGGAATTTTTAATATTTTGGGGGGAAAAAAAACTATTGGAATCGATTATTTTTGGTTGATTTAGAAAAAATGGCTGAAGATGACCTTAATAGGAAGGGTCGAAATGTCTCACAGTCTCACACAACAATTTAGTAATTCGTTATTCGCTCTTTAATATTTACCAAAATTATAAACTTTTTAAAATTAAAAACAAGACAGTTAATATTTTAATATTGTAGGCGGATTCTTTAAGGGTATGTGTAAAAAGAATAGGTACTCTACTATATCGTGTCTACTCTGGTAACGTTTTGGCTATTACCAGCCATTTTTGAGCCTCTGTAGTCTAAGTCTAAATCAGCCTTCTAAATAAGT
Source organism: Gerris buenoi (assembly GCA_001010745.2). NCBI lineage: Eukaryota > Metazoa > Arthropoda > Insecta > Hemiptera > Gerridae > Gerris > Gerris buenoi. The sequence goes on from KZ651341.1 coordinate 486,298, forward strand.
TAAATACTATGAAAACTCCCCTCAAATGTCATAGTTGTAATTAAAAAGCAAAATAATTAATAAGATAAATAATATTTACTGAGTAAATGGATGACGAAAAAAAGAAACAAGAGGTAAGAAAATCGGAAGGTTTCGTTCAGGTTAACGTCAACGCGAGAAAATTTAAACGAGCCAACTCATTACGCGCCAAATGCAGATTAAATTTAACGCGAGTCAAAAAACGCCAGTTTTAAAGTCCTTCAAAACAATTTATAACATTTCATGACAAAATGACAAAAACCCCTTTTTTAGTAATCCACCATATTGGAAATATTAATAGTGTTACAAATGCTGAGATGCATCTGTGTGCCAAAGTTCGTTCAATCGATAATTAAAAAAAAAAAAAAAAAAAAAAAAAAAAAAAAAAAAAAAAAAAAAAANCCAGCCCCCCCCCCCCTGTTTTAGGGCCCCGTAATATCAGTTTGCACAAAGCCCCGCAATGGCTAGTGCCGCCACTGTACACTACGAGTCCTTGCGAGACCGAGCGTGCCCGATTCCGCTTAAATTGAATCAGGCGGCTTTCATACTGTTTACTGTTTGCAAGTCCGAGAGAGTCCGATTCCGGAACAATCACATTCTCCAAGCGAGTCCGAGCCGGGAGATTTAAATCAAACACGTTTGTTTGCAAAGCGTTTTCGGCGGCCGAAAACTTGTATCCACCACTGAGGGGCGGCCGAATAAATTTAAATTAATACAAAAACTATATAAGACAAAAAATAATGTGGTTAATATAAAATGACTGTATAAATAAAAAATAAATGTGGTTGCCTTAGCATAGCAATATGTTTTTTTCAATTAAATTTCCCATAATAATTTCTTAATCCTGAAATAATAAATTCATCAAAAATGAAAGAGAGCAATGCATTCTAGAACTCAAGTTTCACTTCTATTTCTAATGCGTGAGAGCCTCACACATTTTTTTTTTTTTTTTTTTCAAATTTCCATCGTTAATATCGTGAGCCCAATAGCGTCTCTGTTTCAAACCGATTTTCTGCCATGAATTCAACAGATAAAATCATTAAATTTCTTTAAGAAAAATTTAAAACAACGTTTTTTTAGTATTATTTAATTACCTAATACAATAGTTAATCATAATTAAATAAGTCAATATAAAGTTTCTACAATAATAAATAAACAACAAACAATTTTTATACAATTTATCGAACTATGAGGGACTTAAGCAAAATACATGTTTATTACCATCCACACAGCCACTTTCCTGCGAGACGATCCTCTCATTCCATCCTGCAGGCTTGTCGTGTGACTATAATCCCTTCGTTTGATGAAAGGAATATCTCTATCCCAACCACATGATACTTATCAGTTGACGAGAATGGAGAGGATGGCGCGACGGGATGATCTTGTAAGATATATAAAAGACGAAAGGTCTGCTTACCACTATTTTATGAAGATATCTAATTAAAGATGGATGGCTTATACTGATGAGGTTCCATAATTTTTTATAGGTATAATGGATGATGAACTATATACATTTTTTTTAATTAATATTCACGTCAATAAACAATATTATTCGCTATATTAAACTTAAAATAAATTAAACGAATGCTAATTATTAGCACAAGTGGAGCGAGTGGATAAACAATATTTTTTCATTTTGATTTGGTGTATAGATGTAAAAAGTTTTTGCAGTTCCTACTCTGGAGCAACTCATAGTTCACCATGCATAAAATATGGATTCTAATTTTTAACCCTGAGAGTAAGTTGTAGTCTCCGGAGCCTACAAGCTGCTTCAGTCCCCCCTCCTATTCGTCCATTTTCATTTGTCAAGGTCAACAACTCTGGTATTCGTGAAAACAATGTACTTCATTTTGGATCTACACGCCTTTTGCAACATTTACAAAAAACTAAAAAAAAAAATAGATATCAGATATACATATAAATACACAAACTTTTAAAATTCTAAGTTTTAAATCATTCAAATTACAATTATCAATAACTACGGGAGACATACAGAGAAAAATACACCCCCGCACCGGGACACGAACCACGGGACCAAAATTCTAAGTTTGTGAAAATTAAAAAATCAATTACTCTTGTTCTACAATAGACATTGTAAGAATAGAAAAAATACACAAGCGGAGAACAACAAAAGCGGGAAATTCAGGAGGATATATTCAACTTGTTCTTTAAATTTGTATTTATTAATTGAAATTTGTTGTAGACACATTTTTTTAACAAAAAAAAAAACATGCTTACATGTAAGGTTTTGTAGGTCCCTCGAGCCGAATGTTACTTACCTGTAAAATTTCTTGTATGTATATTTTTAAAAGTTTAAATTATTCTGTAAAATATATATTTTTGCATTAAATACTTGAATATTAAGCAAAGAAACCTATCCCCTACCTCATCTATTTTATAGGTCTAGGAAGCCTAGGGTGTACAAAAGGCACTAAAATACGTGTTACTGTCAGGGTTAATTAAAAAACATTTTATCCCTGCTTACTATGGGTACACCCTGTACCCTATGTACCAAAATTTAAAATTTGAAATCATATTATCCATCTCCATGAAAAAATTGCATGTGCCAACTTTCTGGCGATCGGTCAAACAGTTCCGAAGCCAATAAAGCACAAACAACTGGTAGGAGAAAGCATATTTCCTTGTATGTAGCTTTAAGTTAGATTTATAAAACTAATTGAGTTCAAAACCTTTTAATTTATATATTATAAAATAATGATGTTTTAGGCACGTATATGCCTCGGAGAGGGGCAAAATATAGCCGAAATTATGACATGATGTAACTGTGACGTTTTATTAAGAACGCTTAAAAACCCCTCTCTATGATTACATAATTGATATAAAAGGGATAACATCTAGAAAACCACGTATAACAACAAAGCTTTTCTGATGAAGACCACTAGCCTATTCACCCTCCAGTTTGGCAGAGGTGTGTGCCACATGGTATGGGACCTAGAGGCGAATAGAAATAGATAGATACCCGCGAAAGGAAGGAACGCAACTGAAGACTGAAGGGCTGGGAGACTCGTGCTAGCTACTAGCAACCTTGTGCTGGCAGGCCTGTTTACACGTGCCTTATCAGTTCCCCCTCCCCACGACTTGTGCCACTGGCAAGACAAAAATCAAACCTCGTGCGATTTACTCGCATACAATTTGATTTATACACGTAATGCCAAAAAAAGGATACACATACTAGCAGCTCTCCTCTGCAAGCTACTCGTATGTTTTTGTGTGAGTAACTAGCATGTGTATTTCCGCCTTTATGAATAACTTCATAAGAGTGAGAAATTCTGTTAAAGGCTCCATTCCACACCAGGTATTAAAGGTATAAATAAGGAACAATAAATAAATTACATAATACTGATGAAGTCAAGGTAAATGTATTGTAATTTTTACCACAATTAGTCTGAATAATTTTGTTTCCAGTAGTATTTAAACTACTATAATTTCCAATTTATAATTTTTACGAGTACACAACACATAGAGTTTATTAAATTAAACATAAAAACGTCAAATATATTTTTAATAAAGTTCAGGTTCTCTGTTCGCCATGCACATTGCTAAATGCTTTATTTAGTATTTCTTGTAAATTCTGGTTGCAGCATGATATTTTACTCTTTACTATTTTTATTATCACGAAGAGTAGAATTATTAAAAATTATATAAATAAATCTCTGAAGACACAATTCAGAAGGATAGGGAATATTCAAACCATCCTGAAACCATTTCTCAAATGCTGCTGTTTTTTTTTTCTTATTGAACTTGCTTAACATAACAATATTTGTATTATATAAACTTTTTTCTTCTTTTTTATGAGTACACATAACACATAGAGTAATACATTTTAATAAACTGATAAAACTAGTCTGCTCTCGATCCAACTTTCCTTATCAATCTGACACTACTAATAAATGTTGTTAAACCGTTCCTGATAACAATATTCTCACATGATGTTTTACTCTTTATCTATTTTATTTTTTTAACACTTATTGTTTTAATTTATTATTATTAATTATCATAAAGAGAAAGATATTTAAAAATTATATTAAGAAAATTCAAAGGTAGACACAATTTAGATTTTAGGGAATATTCAAACCATTTTATTAAATGCTGTTAATGTTTTCTTGCTTAAACAGGTGTCACTTTCACTAAGTTTATTTTGCTCATATTATTTTTATTTGTCTTAAACTATATACATTTAAACAGGGGTCAGAGACGAAAACCTGATTTCCTCAGGGGGTAATTGACCTGATTTTTTTTATCTACCTGATTTTTTACTATATAGTACATAAAATAACATTTGTTATCTTGATCCGATAAATTCTGCCAGTGTAATAAGTAGTAATAACAGATAAACATAATAATCGGTAAAAGTTATGTCGAATATGATTAACTATATTATAATTTCTCATTAACAAACTGAGATACCTATATATAATAATTGGTATTAATGAAAAAATGTATTGAGTTTAGATTTATTAATTTTACCTTACATTACTTAAATGAAAAAAATCACTCCCCAAAATATATCAGTTTTATGGTAGTACGAGGTGTGATCAAAAAGTATCCGACCTTAATTTTTATTGGTCAGACAAAGGAAGCTGTGTGAGGCTTAGTGTACAGTTCCAGGCATGCCTAATGTGAATGCTCATTTATTTGTAAGTCTGTAAAAAAAATGAGCATTCACACTAGGCATCCCTGCAACTGTACACCAAGCCCCGCCCCCACAGTTTCCTTTGTTTGACCAATTAAAATTAACCAATAAAAATTAAGGGACCAACTTAAAATTGATCACACCTCGTAGTCGGTATAAAGGTAAGGATAAGGGACTACATCCCCCCCCCCCCCC
>KZ651341.1:537331-569838 GCA_001010745.2 Gerris buenoi
GAAGAAAAATGAGTACAAGTAAAGAAGTCCAACCTTAATTTTTATTGGCCAAACAAAGGAAGCTGTGGGGGCGGGGCTTGGTGTACGGTTGCAGGCATGCCTAGTGAGAATCTCAATTATTTGTACTTCTGCAACACGAATCAGTCTGTGGTAGGCTATTAAATAGTGAGCCAGTGCGAGTGAGTGTCGTCGCATTTTTCTTTCTGACAAAATAACAGAAAAAGTCGAACAGCGTTACTGCATCCATGTTGTTTTAAGCTTGGCGATTCTCACTTGTTAAATCTTGCGGATTGTTTTCATTTGAGAACCGCCAAGCTTTAAAAAAAATGGATGCAGTAACGCTGTTCGACTTTTGCTGTTATTTTGTCAGAAAGCAAAATGCGATGACACTCACTCATTTATCTTTACAAAAAATTGAGCATTCTCACTAGGCATTCCTGCAACCGTAAACCTAGTCTCGCCCCCACAGTTTTCTTCGTTTGGCCAATAAAAATTAAGGTCGGATACTTTTTGATCACACCACGTATACTATATATCATCATCCAGTTTTTAACAAAACCGTACTAAATTATTAAAGAGTCAGCTACTTTACTTTAATATCAATGTGATATTTAATTTATTACATTACTAGTGTGAAACATGTCTTGCCTCTGTAAGAATTGTACCTAGATTATTATCAGAGTACAGACTTCAATTGTGCAATCAACTCTAGAATTTAATAATAATTTGATGAAATAAATTTTCTAGGTATGAATTTCAACTATAATTTTGAACTATTTTCCAACTACTCGAAGTTAGAGATAAAGAGTTTTTTTTACTAAGGCAATTTATAAATCTTCCTATGAACCTTTCATACACTGCTACAAAGTAATTACACTAGAAATAGAAATAAAAATACCTGTGTTTGAATGTGCCATCAATTTGAACTGGCATTCCGTGGATTTTGGAGTATAGCAACAAATAGAATGATCATTACTGCCAGTTACAATTAAGCCGTCCGGATATGTTTCTGAGGACGGCAAAATGCAGAGAGAGGCGATATATTCTGTGTGTCCACATAATATATTACCGGGTTCAAAGATTCCACTGGAAAATAAATATAAATTAATAAAAGCCACAATGAAATAAACAATTGATTTTTATCAGATTTTACAAGCAACAAATGATTCTTCTACATTAAATTCTAGATCGGATAACATCTTCAACAGTATTAAACATATGTAATGAAATAAACTGTAAAATAATCACTAAAGATAATTTATAATAAGATATTATGATGGACGGTGAGGTGTAAAAAGATATAAACTTGAGTTATTTCATTTATGTTGAGACGTTTCAACTCAAAGAAGAGTCATATTCAGTTATATAATTCTGTGTATCGGAGGTAAAGGGCACTATGTGCCAAATTGTAAATTTTTCGGGAGAGCTATTTTAATGATTTTTTAATGATGTATGGTGCAAGGCCATACTGATAAGACTAGTAGCTCTCTCACTCTACTATGTGGAGGGCACAACCTGGACATAGTGATAACTTATTCTTAATTCTCTGGAGGTAAACAGCTACATGTCCATATAGTGCTCTTTACCACCCCAGCATGTTGGTTCATAGTGCCTTTTCCAACTGGCTAAATCCGTGATTTTTAGTCTTAGGACGTAGTGCCTTGTACCTCTAAAAAAGGGGGAAAAAATGAATAGGAAACTGTTAAAACCTCAATTTCGTAAAAAATAGAGATAGTGCCCTTTACCTCCAATACACAATATATTCATAAAAAGAAATACATTACCATAAAAAGATCTTATAAATGCTCCTTTGGTTGAGTAGGCTCTTAGAATTTTGTCTGCCGATGCAGTAATGATGGTACCACTTTCTAGCTGGATAACAGACCATATTGGAGTTTTGTTTTGTCCGAATATCTTAAATTGCACAGTTCGTGTCATCATATCCCACATAATAACTGATGAGTCCCACGATGATGATAGTAAACCACATATTCCACTTATAGCAGGATTGACACAGCAAACTGAAATATTAACACAGGACACTGAAATGCCAGCCCAAGCAACCACAATAATTAAAAGGACAGAAGCATGAAAACAAAATAAGGAAATGGGAAAAGGATTGGAAATAAGGGAGAAGGAAAAAAATAAATATTAAATTCAAATAAAGCACAAAATAATTAAATAAATAGACAAATAATGGAACTTCTTTAGATTGTTACTCCACTTAAAAAACAGAGGGGATTAACATTCTAAAGAAGGTGTATGAAATGTTCTTGTTTAAACTGTTATTCCCCTAAAAAACAGAAGTGTGATATTCCTTTGTCCCAAAGTACATTGGACTAAACATCCCTTTGTCTTAATAGTTATTTATTCAGTNNTAGTTTCATCAATAATTCTTACAAAGGTAATTATTAGAGACTACAACCAATAAAATAAATAAGTAAATACAAATGTAAATTCAACGTTAGAACCAAACCTAAGGATACTGCAAAAAGTAATAATACCAGAAAAGTAAGAAGAAGTAAAACAGTTAAGATATCTAGGTAGGATAATCTCCAAAGACAGGTCAGATGAAAAAGATACATACAGAAGAATTAACACTGGATTCACATACAGTGTCAATTTCTCAATTCATGCCTACATTAAATATAGAGGAGTTCCACAAAAAATATAAGGGAAATATGAGGACTTCCACTTGTAGTAGTAGTAAGGTCCTAGTACAAGTACTAGACGGGTAGAACAAACAACTTGTTCGAACCTAGCAATTAGACCATATTTTAGTCCCATTTTACTAGCTCTGTGGTAGAAAGTTGCAGCTACTTCACACATCATAACTTTGTACATTGTACCACCGAAGCAAGTATGATGTGATCATTAGTGATGGTGAGGGATTGAACCCTTGACCTCATACTGCCTTGATTCATTGATGGCCAAGCAGATGTGGTAAGTAATTAAATCCACACGCCCACGCCGGCTCTCTAGCACCTACTACCTACGTGCAGTGTTCTTCTTTCTTCTTCTTAGAGTGTTTATCAGGTATTCTTAGAGGGTTCATCAGGTATTCTTAGAGTGGTCATCAGGAGTGTTTCATCAGGTATGGCATTATGACACTGCTAAATGGAGACTTGTGAATATAGCCCCAAATTATTGGGCTGTAGATGGGAAAACCAGGCAAAACTATAAGAAGAGCTGAGGGCTCGTCTACCCAGGCGTGTGATGACAAAGCGCTGGTTTGCCTATCCGATTATATACATTAAAGTAAATAAAACTTGTTCAGTGGCATGAACACATAGTATCTTTCAGATACCCCCAGCAAGTGGGTAGCTATCTCCTCTTCTTAATCTCACACTGGATTGAGAGGTCATCTTCAATATTTTAATAATGGCAGATGTCTTCTAAGCTGGCAAGACTAACCAGGACTAAAAGCATATCCTTGCATAAATAAAGTACCAATTGTTTTCGAAATTTAACTGTAATGTCTTGATCATATGGCTAAAGCACAGACGTTGTGATCGGAGGGAGAAAAATAAATTATACAAAGCTAAGATGTGGTAAAGATAATAAAAATAATAATTTAAAATGATCAGTAATGGCTGTTAACTTTTTTAGAAAAATAAGATTTATTTACAAAATGTTTAATAGTTTTTAAAGCCATTAATATATCTGCCGTGTTAATAGAAATTCGGCATGTAAATGGCCACCATCTTGAATCAGGATGGTGGAATCAAGAAAAGATTTCTTAGCGAGCACTTAGGGGGTAAGAGGAACCTCCATGCAACATGTCAGCTCTCTAGCTATTGCTTGTCTAAAGCTGCTATGATGTATAAGTGAGTGATATTTGCCTTAGATATATATAACATATACATAATAATATAGAATAGAAGAATAGATAGATTACAAATTAATAGAATCTTTTGTTGTATTGTTGCATTTTTACCTTTTGTAGTTTTTATCGTGATTTTTATTTTCTAAATAGACATTGTTTAAAAGTTTATTTTCTTATCTTTCTACTTCTATTGTAAGTCTTTGAATTTTATTGTTAAATCAATCGATTGCGCATTAGGAAGTAACTACTGCATCTCTTATTTCATACTGATAATAAAAATTGTAATTATTTGGTTATCATTACTTTAGCCAATTATTTTATCCTTGATTAATGCTGTTATTGTCAGATTTCTTTATTTAAAAAGAAAAACAAAGGGCAATATATAGGCAGCTAATACTCTTGATAAGGCCTAATCCATTTTATTTTCTTGTTTCTCAATCATAATCATTAATATAATCAACGCACAAGATAATTTAAGAAACAATTAAGAATACATTAATAATAGATCGGTATTAGACCACAAAGAGCACTAGCATCGCTTTAAACAACACTTAAACCAACCTGAAACAAAACCTTCATATCTATCTTGATCTTTATCAACGTCACAATCTCAATATCAATTAACTTACGTTACAGATTGGCCCTTCTGGTGATATATAGGAAAACACCGTTCAATCCCTAATAGCATAAACTAATCTTACGTTGGTACTACTAAGTAAGTACATATATTACTGGAACTAGTGTATGGTTATCAAAGAAATAAAATAAAATATAAATTAAAAAGAACTCAAAACCAAATTTCTTGATAATGACAACAAAAGAAAAAAGGTCAAAGCACAATTACTTTAAGCACAATACTTTAATGGCTTAAGCTTTAACAATTGTATAGTACAGATATAATCGTCAAAGTTTGCTTTCTCTACCAAGATTGTGTAGAACTACTTGTAGTAAATTAAATTCAAAGAGTAAATTGGTCAGTTCATTGTCAAAAAACCACAATAGCCAATACAGACCAATAATACAGGAAGAATGGATACAGATAGATTTGACCATTATAATTGGTCATAATCAGCAAACCAAATTATAAGGCCCCTTTTACACGGCCACCATGGTCAATTTTTGCACCATGTATTTTATTTATTGTAATAATATCTCTAAATCTCCAGTCCAGCTGGTAGTCTAAATTCTTCCAATGTTTCTTTTACTTAGTTAATTCTGTTCTTCTGATGATATACAGTAGAACCTCGCTTACACGACCCTCAACAACACGACAACCTCAATTACAAGTGCAATTTTCAAATCCCCTTGAGATTGCCTTAAGTGGCCATAACACATAATGTCCCTTCAACAAAAAGAGCACCTCGATAACAAGACTGTTTCCCTTATCCCCTTAAGACACTTCTTATCGAGGTTCTACTGTAATTCGTTGAAACTCCACCTAATTTACCTTTATACAACCTGACATAATAGATTATGATAATAAAAGTAAGAAACCACATTCGATAACTAACCTAATACAACAGAAACACTGCAATAATCTCCAGTTATTGATTATGTGCTTGGAGTCCTGTAAACGGGATGGTTGTCAAGATATATAGAGAACAGGCAAGCACTTTCACAGTCAGAAATATAAAAGCCATCTAACAAAAGCAAAGTAAATTGCAACACACCGTCTTGGTGGGCGTTACGAAGAAATCTTAATAATAATGTTCTACTCGCTATTTTATGTAAACATCCCTCTCCAATAAGATCAATCAAAAATATACAACTGAATCCCTTTATTATTTAATGTTTAAGATATTTTTTTTTTCTAGACAGATCAAAAATAAAATTGGAGAGAGATGTTCCTTTGTCAAAGATTTTCAAAGTTAATTGACAGCATGTTTATAATAAATAACAATGTCATTTAAATATTAATGGACATCTGTTAGTAAAGTACTTTTATTAAAATTTCTTTTTAAAATATTGACATTTCACAGATATTTATTCTCATTAATTTACAATATCTAGGAGGATTATATTTCCATACAAAAGGAAACTTAAGAGAACAATAAGAAAGCCTAACATTCCCTTCAATTACATATATTTGTTTACATACATATCTGTTTACATCCAAAGAAGGAATCACAGATACCTGGGTTTACTGCAGAGCAACAAATCACAGCAGAGAGAGCACTACAGGATGAGCATTATGAGTTGTGACAGTAATGAGCATTAAGAGTTGTGACAGTATGAGCATTATGAGTTGTGACAGTATGAGCATTATGAGTTGTGACAGTATGAGCATTATGAGTTGTGACGTATGAGCATTATGAGTTGTGACAGTATGAGCATTATGAGTTGTGACTTTTGACAGCAAGGGAAAAATTGTGGCACCTGCCAATGAGAGGTCAGGATTTTGAATTCTAGAAGTTCGGGCCAACTAGGCAAACAGAAATGTCATTGGTAAAGGAGCGTGGCACTTAGGGTAACCACCGAGTTTTATTTTTTCCCCCGCATAGGATGGTCGAGTGTCTGTTCGTGCATTACTCGTAATGCACGAACAGTAGGGAGTAAAAACAGATATATTCATTTTTCAACAGTCTTGCTCCCTTTTTCTTTAAGGCTCTACCGCTCTTTGAGGTTAGGAAAAACAGTAAAATTAAAATTATTCTGGTTCTAAGCAAGATATCAAAAATCTAATCACAGGCTTCATTCCTAATTTTAATTCTGCACAATTTGAGCCCTATTTCAACTTCCTATGATAAATATTACAGTTGCCATTTCAATACAACGAATTTTATCGTTGTATTGAAATGGCGCCTGTACTATTTATCATAGGATGTTGAAATAGGACTCAAATTGTGCAGAATTAAAATTAGGAATGAAGCCTGTGATTAGATTTTTGATATCTTGCTTAGAACCAGAATAATTTTAATTTTACTGTTTTTCCTAACCTCAAAGAGCGGTAGAGCCTTGAGGACATAATGGAGCAAGTCGACAAAGAAAAAAATTAAGGAACTAAATTGGAATGTTTTGATATTTGTCATAGTTATTTATTGATACTTAAAAATAAGCATATTAAAAGTCCTGAAAGTTCTGAGGGGAGCTATGGCTGCCTTCATAATAAATAGGTCCAATTTTTCTGTTCTTTGCAAGTATCTAGAAAAAGATTAGACTTACCAATACAAAAATAATAATAATAATATTGTACAATTAAAGATTACACAAATAAGTTTCTATAAAACTGTAATGGTTTCCGAGATAGTGGTTTTTCATGGATCAATATCAACCTTGGTTGGTGTTAAGTAACATAATTGGAAAGCTTGAAACATTTACTTTAAAACCATACATTATGCTGGTTTACACATCAACTGATTCTATTCATTAATTTACAAAAATGTTCAAAAAATAGTTTTAATGATTTGAAGTAAAAAAGTATGGACATTCATAATCTGATAGGATATTTGATTTATGTTCTATAAAATGTCGTATATTAGATATCCTGAAGAAATCCTTGGGCCAAAATATGCCCTTGATAAGGTCAACCAATCTTAAGAAGTCATATATGAGGTAAGTCAAGTAAATCTTCTACAGACGGGGCTCTGTTTCTTAAACTAGTTTGTAGTAAATATAACTAGTATTGTATTTATTTCATGCATAATAGGAGTCAATGTACACTCCCACTTAAAATTAAAGCACACACCTGGATTTTCAATTTTTAGGGTCCGTAGGCAAAACCAAGGAACCTTATATTTTTTAAATTTTAATTTTAATCATTCTTTAAAATGGTTTTCCAGGAATTCTCATCAGTTCATTGTGAAAGAATTAAAAATGTAAATGAATAAAGAAACCCACATTTTAGAAAAAAATAAAATTATGTAGATTACATTTAGACTTCCAAAAGGAAAACACCCTCAGTTTAAGTAAACTATGCGTATTATTTTTCAGTATCTGGTGTTACCCCATGCTTTTATAACTGAATTCATTCACTTTACTATCCCAGTAATGAGGTGTCGTATGTTTTCTTGCCATTTCAGGTTAAATATAGAAAGTGTTAGTGGGAAGGTATAAACCGAATAAAAATCATAAGAGTATTCAAACACTATCGGGAGTGTAGAATTGACTATAGACGACGTGGCCAAAGTTGTTAGGTGCACAAATCAGGCTGGCAATTGTTTTTTGATACTCAAAGACCTTAAAAGGCCAAGCACAAGCATTGAGCTGCAGGAATTGATCTGAGGTGAACAGATTATGTGATTTCCAGCACTAATTGTTCGTCAACAAGGGAATTTGAGTAGTAGATGTCCTGATATGAAATTCGGTATCATCATGAAGCCTTGGAGAGTTCAAATCCAGTTGGTATGTGAACACATCAAATGGACGATTGACGAATAGAAGAGAATTCCCATTTTAGTTGGGATACGAGTGATTCTACATGACGATGGTGGTCAGAAAGTGCATAGACAAGTATAAGAAAGGTTTGTGTACATGTTTAGAAAAATTTGAAAATCTGGGTGCGTGTTAGTTTAAGTGAATTAGATTTGAATTCTATAAAAATCATATTTTTTGCTAGGAATAAACAACAAACACAAATAAATAAAACACGCTGGTAGTATAATCTATTAACCACAAATAATTGTGGTTAGGCAATACCATTGTGTTTGACTATTACAAGATATGGCGAAATCGGATTGTACGCGCCATCGAAATTTATTTGAGTTTGACCTCTACCTGGTTTATATACAGGGTTATTTTTCTTCAGAAAATGAGCGGAGCACCGTGTAGCGGTGCGGAGCAGCTATTGAACATTCAAGGGTACACAAAATTAAGGTTTTTAATTTAATAAGCGGGATTTTATCACCTAACCTCAAAGTGGTGGCACGTACAATCCGAGTTTACCCAAGATATCAGTAAATACAAACAACTTGCTAGGAATAAAGTTAAATGTAAAAGAGTATAAATAAAATTTAAATCCAAACATCCATAATGTCCCTTTGTCTAATGCAATTATATACAAAGGGACGTGATTTTACAACCATTCTCAATCAAAATAAACTGAATAAGGAATGAAGCAGCAATAATGAGAAAGCGAAAATTGTAGTCTGTAATAGAACCAGCCTATAATCCATGACATTTTGATCAATAACAGCGTAATTAAACCAAAACTAGCAAAACAGAGGACATTAACACAGAACTGTCAACAGCAGAATTGTACAAAACTGTCAGAGCCAGGTACATAAAGATCGTAGAACGCGAGGGTGTAAAAATAACCAAATTTATTCAACTAAATAAGTTTCAAAATCAAGTTTATCTTAATAAAATGGTAGACACACTCTTAACCAAATAAAGTAACTAATATGGTTGTTATCAGACTGAAAATCGCAGACAAAAACAAACCACCCCTGTAAATACCGGCGACATCAACTGGACTTGTCTTATAGTAAATATCGGTACGAAATGAACATTTACATACGATACGGCAGTGTAAGATTGTAAAGTGTTATAAATTATAAAAATCGGTTTAAATATTAATTTATAATCTTAATAACGGAGAAGAGAGATATTGTAAATCACTTACTTATTTGATGTCCAGACTCTGCAAGTCTTGTCTCTCGAACCTGATATTATAACTTCTTCGTCGTAATGAACCAGGCACCGGACATCTGAAGTGTGTCCTCTTAAATCACAACGAAACTTGTACATTGCACGAAAAGATATAAATAATAAAAAAAAATACTAACTAATGACCAAAGTACGGTAAAAGACTGAAAGGCTATCTGTATCTGTTGTTAGTGAAGTCAAAATATGGAGGTATAACAGAGGCGAACTCTATTCTCCTTCTTCTTCTTTCGTTTCACCGAAAACGTTCCAGAGTTCAATCGGCTGTAATCAGATTCGTGATTCATCATATATTATCAGAGAAACTCGTGTTCTTTTACCGACTGTGTGCGAGCCGCTGCTCGATCACGAACTGGAACTACTCGGTTATCAGCATGTTCATAAAATAAATCACCGATATGACCATAAGCGATCGATAAAAGTTTAATTTTCATTGCCACTATAATTCCTGCACTTTTCGCAAGATAAATCTAGAATATTCCATCGGAATAATATGAAGCGACAGCGCTTGTGCAGCTTAAATATTGATTTTTTCAATTCCACCCCCTTATCTGACTAAATATAACATTAACATAAGACTGGACAATAAATTTTATTTTCCATAAAGCAAACATGGACATACTTGGACCCTTTGATTGAAAGCTGTTTAAAAATTGCATTTAAGATAATTCAAATAAGTTTGGAAAAAGTTGGAAGTTTAAAAAATGTAGACATACATATTTTACATGCTCATATTTGTATAATTTACTTGTGTGTAACAGGAGGGGACAAATAATAATAATTATTATTTCCACATTATCAATTCTTAATAATATAGTTGTATTATAATTTTTGATAATAGTAATACAAATATTATTATTATTATTACATCTTTAAATTACAATTTGATCACAGAAACTAAATGTAACTTTAGTTGGAATAAAATGTATAGTCTTAGTGAATAATACATTGCTGAGGTTGGCATCACTGAACATAAAGCGCCGATCTCTAGTTTTTATAAAATCTTTCATTTCAGATGACTATTTTATTAAAATTTTTCTCGATTTATTATGCTGTTAAGTTTTAGTTTACTAAAATCAATTAATACGTTGATATTTTCTATTACAACGCGGCTTTACATTTCTTGGGTAGTTAATCAACAATTTATTTTGCCGTTTAACTGTGAGTTTGAAACTTTTTTTTTTTTTTTTAATCGGATTAATATGAAATGTTTTCGGGTATATTTTTACTTCTTAAATTTGGCAATAGATTAGCAATCAATAAATTGTTAATAGATTAATTGAGCGTCTACGATGATCGAGTAAAGTTTGAAATTTGAGAAGTTATGAATTTCAGCTGAATCTTCAACAGGTAAATAAGTTCTTAAAAAAAGTCCAGTCATTTTGTTATAACCTTTATAGTTATGTATATGTTGTAATTTTTAAGTGTAGATTAGTTGTTTCCTCTTAATATTTAACAGGAATGGTAGGTACAATAAGTAATAAACAAGATAATGAAGATCCCCTGCTGCATTTCCAAGATACAATGCATTTATTATATTATGCTGAAATTGCAGATATGTATTCAAACCCCTTTTACTTCTGCCACCAATGTTGGACTATTAAATGACAGAATTGTCATCTGTCTCTTTTTCTTGTCAATTCGATAAAATATGATGTCAAGTCGATGAAATACTTGGTCTATGAAATAGACTAAGTAATGGTTGTGTATTATATAAACCTCCTTTTATATTATATAAGCAATAGGTAAATCTGTAGTTATCAGGCCACCTTAGGAAAAGAGGTTAGAAAATTAGGGAGGCCTCACTCGAATGTATTATTTAGACAATGGGATATCACCTCTAAAATGTATTAATTTTATAGATATAAGCTATCAAATGTATAAATCTTAAAAATAAACTGTTTTGACAAAGTAATATAATCTCTTAAATGAATAAATCAAGCAAAATAGTGCTGCCAAGCGATTCTCGACTGTATCGCCCACTACAGATTAGCCAAGCAATATAATGAATAATAAAATAAAAATAATACTTATTATATGAAACATGTCTCGATAGATGTCAGTTTTACAGGGTGGATCCAAGTATCGATACATTTCATGTATTGATATAAACAAATGAATCAGTGTAGAATGACGGGGAAGGATTTATACCTGGATAGGACTCTCAGTCCTAACTCGCTATAGTATGAATCTAGTTGTAGCATAGAATTTTTTTTTTCTACCTGTTTATTCATTCATTTTTCAAAATATCCCCAGTCGGCCTAAGGGCCATGGGATGGCTTCTTCATATAATGTAAGTTCATATTAAGTTCTTTTGTGCGAATAAAGTTTTATTATTATTATTACTAAGAATCATATCCTTTACCCTACAACTTTGATTTTCTCACATACTTTCACTAATGCCCTTATTACGGGTAACTGTGGAGCTACTTTATATAGTATTATAAGTTTGTCTGCTGGATATAGCTTGGCAAAAGGCATTTTTTAAAAAAAAAAATAAAATACAATATTTAAAATAGCAGATTTGCCGAAAGTTGGAGAAGAGTTTAACCAGAGGGGGGAACTAGACACGGATTAAAAGGAAATGCGATAAGAGAATGAATAAGGAAGGTGTAAAGGTGAGGAGAGAACAAAAATAAGAGAAAGGTGGAATGAAAAAACTAGATAAGATCTAAACGGATTTATGTTAAGCAACATCGTTGATATAAAAAGTGGAATAATTCTAAAGCATTAAAACGCAACCAGTCAGGCATTGTCACATAATGTATCACGAGCTAAACAATGTNCATGTACAAAATTTAAGTAGATGTTAGTTTGTCACTTGATAGGTGATCACTTTGATTTGGAGTAATATTTAACCCTTAGAGACACGGGCTGGCCCATTGAGTGCGCCACGAGTAAAAATGTTTCTGTAAATTACAGATTCACGATGCAAGAATATTAAACCCTCACTCTACCCTATCACTAGAAACCCCTAAAACGGACGATATAGTCTGCTTTGATTATTGCTTTGTTCTGCATTGTTTTGCCGTGTTTATTTGTCTTGTTGCACTGTATACGCAACCCGTGCCACCATGTTTGGTAGAGAAATTATGCCTTCCGATCAATATTTTTTGGTTTTGCACAAGTCGTTGGATTAGGATAGTGGTTGTGAGGAGTTATCTCAGGACTTAGACAAAATAATTAATTAAGGTTGAAAGCCGGATGCTGTCAGAACACTGAAGGAGTAATTACTGACTTTTTAATTATAATTTTTTATAAGTAATTTTTATTTTATAATTAAAGATATCATTGAGAAATAAATATGTAATGCAACATAAACTTTGGTTGACTTAAAGTGTTACTAAAATTAATAGATGTGTAATAAAATTAGCACATTTGTGTTTAAAAATGAAAGGTTAAAATAAAGTAAATTAAGTACAATGACCTGTCTGGAAGCCGTGGGGCGACAATTAAATTATTTTCTTGATTACTTCAAACAGATGCTGCTTGGCTTAGTAGTATCCATGAATCCATGTTACGGATTCTATATTCTCGAATAATCATTTTCAATCACAATCAAATAATGTTTTCTCTAGTGATGCTGAGTGTACCCTGTAGAATTTGTTTTAGTTCGAGTAATTTGGATCCTTACTGTCAAGGATCCAAATTACTTACTGTTTTCTCTTTCTAGTGATTATTAAAGATGATGACATTCCTCACTTCTTTTGGAATTGAATCCAGATTATGATGATTCTTAAGAAGTGGACTTAAGTGTTACATTACGTGAGGCACTGAAACTCCTCTGTTGGGTAAACTATTCAAACGGCTGATCTGGTCATGAAGATTTTAGTTTTCTTGTGAAAAATGCATCACAAAAGGTTTGAAGTCTGATTTTACGCTTCCACTTCTGGAAGCATATTTAGGAGTGTTAAGCATTGTGATATTAACTCAAAGTTTGTCTTGTTATAGTGTTGATAATCCTTTGTGACTTCCATTCACCAAAAAAAGTGAGATTTATTCAAAAGTTTTACAAGGGATAAGACTGGAGTAGGAGGTAGTTTTGGTTGTAGAATGTGTATCACTAATTAAGAGTGGCATACATCACAAGGGAACTTTAAGTGAGCTCCTCCATTTGCCTGTAATCCTGGTTTAACAAACCTATTAATATTACATAGTTATTTTATCTTTTCAACCCATATAATTTTCGCTAATTGAACTCATACTCCTACTCCACTCACACACACACACACACACACACACACACACACACACACATATATATATCATCACTGAAACTGCAAATTGTCGTATGTCAAAAAGTGCATTTTTCAGGAGAGCCAAAAAAGTGTATATTTTCTTTCAATAATGTGATAAAATTATTATACTGTCTTTAATATTCTTTATTTAGTATTTATTATTGCATGGCTCAACAACTGAAGCATTGGATCTAATATTATAATAAATACAGCTATATACGTTCATTTTGGAATCAAATATTAGTCAAGATTTNGGTGTGACAGACGATAATCCGATATGTTTATATGTTATTATGTATGTAATATGTTTTTTTTTTTTATTTTTTTATTTTTTTTTTTATTTATTACTCGCGGATGCACTAAGTATAGGAACAACAAAATAAAAATGATACACATCATTTTTATTTTGAACGATTTTCTTGCCACATTTATTTTTAAATTAATATATGTATATGTATTGTGGTAGACACATCAACTAGTTCAAGAAGCTATTTATTGTTACACTTAGCTAAATTGAAAGGCATTATGGTTATGTATGTATATTAGATCAGAGGCGCCATTTCCATATCTAAAAAAAGTTAATGTGGATTGTGCAGAAAAAATAAAATTGTTTCCCGTTATTTTTAATTCTAATAAAGCAGTTGTTTAAAAGGAATTTTGAAAATAAACGTTAAACATGAATATCGTAAAAAGGCTCACTTTCTCAAAATATCGTAAAAAATGAGATTTTTCCGTGCCTTTTTAGGCTCGACTGCTTTAAAACTTAAAAAAGCTTATTTGAATTTGTTTGACCTATCTTAGTTGTTTGAATGGACTTGCTTCAAGAGGCGGATCGAATTATAATATTGCCTCTCCAACACGTGCTGCCGTCTGTTGTGACTAGGGACGAACTATAAATACCTACTATTCCTTCCACTTCCAACATCCTCCTCTAAAATTGTTCGGCAACGTTCCCCTCGATGAATATCGTATCTGATACCCTCTGAAGAAATATCAAGAAACAAAATAGCAGTACGCGTTCTCTTTGGAACATAAGTATTAACACCTATGTTATTTTTTATTAAGTCCACTGAGCCTGAGTATGAGAAGAGGACGTATAAGAAAAGAAACTACCTGTAAACTTATGAGCGCTGTCTTCGGTCTAATATTTGTAAATGACGAGAGATCGGGGTTCGATTACCCGATGCGTAGGATTATTTTTATCTTAAATTTTAATCATATTTTAATAATGAAATACAACCATGAAAATCCGTAATGACTAACAAACGGAAAACAAAAACGAAATTACAGAAGGTGTTGATTTTCCCGGAAAGCTAACATTTAAAATTGCTTCTTCAGTTATCGGAATCATTTACTATTTAGGGATTTATGAGAATTATATTTCATCCATGAGGGGGGAGGTCTAAGAAAACTCGTATGTATTAATAATTTGGGGGGACGTATTTTTAAACGGGAAAAATGTCGGGAAAAACTAGATATGTATAATTAATTATTTACACAATTTATGAGAGACACCAAGGGATGCGCCACATAAGCGTGACACATAGGAACCGTTCCAACATCAGACAATACGTCATTAAGATGTTGGCTCTTTAATTATTTATTTAAATTTAATATTCATTTATTTAACTTGAATTATTTTTTTTGTCTATCACAACACTATTACTTTAACATGAGCAGCGGAATTGCATACTTAAATTTTAGGTCTTTGGCTTTGGGTGAGGGGGCACGTTTTTTGACATTTCTAGATCCTGTCTTATTTCGTTTTTACTTTTTATAGGAAGCACGTTATTGTTACACTCCTTTTAAAAGTTTTAATCACTGTTTCATGGAAATGAGAATAAATAGCCAATATTAATTAACTTCGATTCTGATATATTTGCCATTTATAGGGCAAGGGAAATGCCACAAGAGATGCAATCTGTTACNAAAAAAAAAAAAAAAAAAAAAAAAAAAAAAAAAAAAAAAAAAAAAAAAAAAAAAAAAAAAACATAAAATAAAATGATTTTTTGAAACGGTTCTGACGATTTTGTTTAAAAAATCTAAAACTTTGTCCTTCTAATTACGAATTAGAGATATAAGCCGTTTTCCAGGGAAAATCTTGTTTCCAAGTCCAAGATATTGATGAAAATAAATCTGAAATGTTTGAAAATGTAATTCAATAAGTTTCTGGGGTCTGGGACCGAGATTATATTTTTTGAGGAAGCTAGTCTGTTTTTTTTATTTTTTTATTCTTTTTTAATTGCATCATGCGAAGCTTGGGTATTTATAATAATTATTAAAATGATTTTTTTTTTTTTTTTTTTTTTTTCAAAAATGTGTGGAGTTTGTTAGTGGTGGCTAGAATTTCAATAAACGATCTTTCTAATACAATAATAATGTGACCACTTAAAAAAAAAAAAATGAACTAACTTAAGCTACATACTTTTGTTTTGAGGTGGTTATAGGTTGAGGTTTTGCAATGTGTCGGCTTTATTAGCCCATCTTATCATGAGGACTAGAGTTGACTCATTGACAGAGTTCTCTTATCACGGATTGCACCTTGCACTTGAATCACTAATTACTAGTTAGATAGTAGATTATCATGAGGAATTAGGTCGACTTTGACAGAGTTCTCTTATCATGGCTTAAACCTTGCACTTGAATCACTAATTGTGCTAGTCAGATAGATTAATTATGCTAGTTAAATTATATTTTCAAAAACTTCTTTAACATAAATCGGACAGGACATATTCAATACTTCTTTCATATCACAATCTGATACTATCCTCAATATAATTAATCTCTTCTCTCTCATTCTATTCAATACTTCCTTAATATCACACTCTGACTCTCCCCTCTGTATAATTCCTTCTCTCGCATTCAATCTATACTTCCTTTTTATCACTATCTCATACTATCCTCAATATAATCCCTTCTCTCTCTCTCTCATTCTATTCAATGCTTTCTTAATATCATATTCTCATACTCTCCACTGTATAATTCCTTCTCTCTCATTCAATCTATACTTTCTTTATATTACTATCTGATATTGATACTATCCTCAATATAGGTAATCCTTTCTCTCTCATTCTATTCAGTACTTCCTTAATATCACACTCTGACTTTCCCCTCTGTATAATTCCTCTTCTCTTATTTAATCTATACTTCCTTCATATCACTATCTGATACTATCCTCAATATAATCCTTTCTCTCTCATTCTATTCAATGCTTTCTTAATATCACACTCTGACTCCCCCCTCTGTATAAATCCTTCTCTCGCATTCAATCTATACTTCCTTCATATCACTATCTGATACTATCCTCAATATAATCCTTTGTCTCTCATTCTATTCAATGCTTTCTTAATATCATATTCTGATACTCTCCTCTGTATAATTCCTTCTCTCTCATTCAATCTATATTTTTTTTATATCTGTATCTGATACTCTCCTCGGTATAATTCCTTCTCTCTCATTCAATCTATACTTCCTTTATATCACTATCTGATACTATCCTCAATGTAATCCTTTTTCTCTATTTCTATTCAATGCTTTCTTATTATCACATTCTGATACTCTCCTCTGTATTGTCCCTTCTCTCTCATTCAATCAATACTTCCTTTATTATCCCTATCTGATACTTGATACTATCCTCAATATAATCCTTTCTCTCTCATTCTATTCAATGCTTTCTTAATATAAAATTCTGATACTCTCCTTAATATAATCCCTACTCTCTCAATCTATTCAATATTTCTTTCTTACACACTCAATGCTAACTTTGTCCTCGATGTCCTCGATACTTCCTTTAGCTCACATTTGTCTCAATACTTGATTCGTCTCTAAGGTAGGATATGAGTGGTTGGCGGCAGAGTGGTGGTGCTTACGTCTATGTTTACATTGAGTACAATGGAAGTAGAGGACGGGCTAGGACAAGCTTGAGGGTCTGAGCATAAAATGTTGACGCTTATCGCTCACCGCTGAGCCTAGACATTAATTTTCGCTAACCGCTTAGACTTTTTAGTTGATTTTAAACTCTCGTCAAGTAAACATGGCAAGAAACTAATGGAAACTCCTCCCAGCCTATAATTCGCTCTCATCTTTGCCAGGGCCGCTTACCACTCTGCCGCACACCGTCGTACGGGAGGCCTAACTCTTAATATTTCCTCGTATGTAGTCTTATTACTCTCTTTAACTCTGGATCTTTTACTTGTTCTTACCCCCTCATTAGATTCTGATTTCACTATTGTCGCTGCATGAGAGCGATTTGAAGTTAGGGAATTTTTGTGTTTATATTTTTATTTATAATTTTTGTTTTGTTTTGATTTGTCAAACTGACACAACGTTTATTTATTATTGTTTTTGACAGATAGCTAAAAAAGACTTTAGAAAGAATTGGATGTCACTAAATTTTCTTTACGGTTTTTTTTCTGGAGATATAGATAAGTGTAGCTTCAATATCCTGTGTTTAATTGTTTACTGTAAGAGATATTCCAAATAAAGTATTTACCCGTTTTGGTAAGCCATATTTTTATCTTCTATTATTCAATTAGATCGTAAGTGAAGAAAGACATCCCGAAAATACCAGTAAAGAAGGGAACCATCCTCGACTTAGCAGTCACAACTATCTTAATTTATTACATTGTACTTTAACTCAATACTTCAATTTACTTTTGCTTATGTTCCTTTTATAACCTCTTCTTTACTGTTTACCCCCTGGGAAACTTTTTAAGACTTGGCAATACATATATCTCAGTTTCTATGTGGTCAACCTGACCATTTCACACTTGACCATCAAAACAAGAAGAAAGTCACTGTCTATTTGAGATTTCGAGCCCCAAAAAAACCTCACCCATCCCTAGAAGAACCCAGTGTACTATAGTATTTTATAATTTTCAATGATTTAATTTATGACCAACTCTCAATAGCCAATAGCATGCATAGAAAATATTTTCGGGAGCCCAACTTGACCTTGGAAAACTATATGCGGGTTTAGGATACCCATAATTTACCCAGGCCGAATAGTGTACGCATCAAAATTAATTTGATTCATTTCCATCGGCAAAACTCAGGCCGAGTTAGCAATAAGGCTGGTCTAGTGTACTTCCTAATTCAATTCCAGTAAAATCCAGGCCATCTCAGGGCGGTCTTGATGATGAGCAAGTGTACACACCCAAATTTCGCATTGACACAAATCCGAGTTTGCTCGGGCTGGTCTAAGCATTCTAGAGTAAGCACATTCAATTCGCTGGTTTTTGCATATCATATATGTAAAAATCTGTACCCAGCCGGCAATTGGCCCGAGTTAGTGCTACGTATCCTACTTAATTTTAACGCATTTATTTTCTTTGGACCCAACTGGCAATCGGGCCGATTTAGAGTATGCGCATCCTTATTCAATTCAATGCATTTTGTTCTATCGGCAAAAATCTGGGCCCTACCTAGCAATTAGTAGTCTAGTGCACGCAACATCATGTATTTTAATGTTTATAATTCCACCGGGAAAAGTACGGGACCAGCCTGCAATCGGGCTGATTTAGTTAGTGTAATTTCATATTTACAAATTCCAATGTACATAATCATTTTTCTTGGGGGGGGGGGGGGAGCCCCCTGCAAACAGTTGGAAGAAACATGCTTTGCTGTTTGCTGGATTTATCATGGAACTCGAGTAGGTGGTAGGTGGTATAGTTAAATATTTTATTTATAACATCCTTTACCTCCATCTATTCACCGTTCAATTGGTACTTCCTTTTAACCTTCTTTTTATAGGTTGGATTGCTCTCTTGACACCTACTCACTACTCACTACTCTCTACTCACTACTCACTCAACTATCAACTACACCTCACTTCCAATCTGTTTATGTCTTCAATAGCAATAGATTCCAATCTCTTAAATGTAGTTCGATTGCTTTATCATTCGTATTATACATCCTCTTCATTTCGCTTTTTTATCTCTCATTTTTCGTTGGTATAACCAAACAAAAAAAAACCCTTTAAATTCCTTCTTGTGCCTATCTGTCTGTTACTTTGTACGGTTCCAATAACTTTTGAATCAAATGAGAAAAAAACATAAAACTTTCCAGTATTAAAAAACGTTTTGACGCGCATACAGGAGAAATGTAGCGAACTCAAATTTATCAGTTCTTCAAATTCAAAATGACGAATAAATCATATCACGCAATTTTTTTTTTTTTAAATATCGATTCGGTTATCAAGTGAAAGGTATTGAAGAGTAGAATACAAAAATATAAATCACTTGTGAATAGTGTTTAATTTTCCGTGCCATTTTGTCAAAAAACATCAAACTTTTGCGTGCCCCCCCCCCCCCTTAAAACTATATTTCTATTGTTACTAAAATTATAATAAATATGCGTGCTGCTGGGCCATAGAAAAAATATGAATACCAACCAGATCGGATTGACTGGGAATCCAAAATGGCGGGTAATTTATATAAGCGGATTTTTTTATATTTGATGTGGGGTATCAAGTGGGAGTAGATTTCAAAAATACTATACACTTGTGTATAGTGTTTAATTTTTCATGTCATTTTGTCAAAAAAAACATCAACATTATACTAACTCCCCCCCTATACTAACTAATTTCATGTACACAATACCCCTGAAGCCCTTTTTACTTGAGACTTCACGCACAACCATTTTATTTTAAGTTCAAATATTTAATCTTAGTTCAGTTAACGAAGTTAAAATTGCGGAACTGAATAGGAAACTTTTCATAAACGGAATGGTTGTACATTGTACAATGATATTTAAGTATGAGCATATCAAAAGTCCTGAAACTTAAAATATCTTGTATATCATAAAATTTTCTTTTCATTAGAACCAGCTTTTGTAAAACCTAAATTTTCTAAGAATTCTTTCGGTATAACTTTCCTAGGTAAAATATTCGGTATTATCAATCAAAATTCATTAATATTAATATCTCAAACTAGGCATCGCGTGGCTCTATCATTGAAGCGAGCGTATAGCAATAAATATGTGCATATTTTAACGATCTTTATTAATTTATAGCGGTATCGCTGTTGGTTTTACTACAAAATGTTATTTGTAAAAAATGTTCGTCTCATCGAATAGATAAAGTTAGAATTTTTTCCCGTCCTGAAATTCCAATTTTAATTTTGATGCGGACGTTTACGCGAGCGTTGCGTGCGAACGCTTGGCAGACAAAGTTGTCCAACGAACTCGTCCTGAGCATTGGTAAAATGAACAAGTGTACCAAATTTCATCAAAATTGGTCAACTTTTACTCAAGTTATCGTCGTACGTTTCAGATACACAGATAGACAGACACACAGACAGACACGGAGCATATTTCGTTGAATGTAGGAAGCTCGCTACTCTCGCTTCAACAAGCTGCGAGAAATATCTTTAGTGTAGAACTAATTACAATTTATTAATTATAATGTCTAAACTTAGATTGACAGTCTTTAAAATTTCGCACTTTTCTCTATCTCCATAAGAGAAAGCCATTCATTTTAATATTAAATTTAAAAATAAGGCGTCGAGTTCAACGTACTCTATAAATAATTTATTAGATAATGGAATGACGTTCTGACAAAAATAAAGAAATTAATTTTATTTATTTATGTACGAAATTATTTATCATATGATATTAGCACAATACATATGAGCGAATACATTAAAAACAGTAGGTCTCCTTCCTGTCTAGGACGTCTCAGAAAAATTCTGCATTGATTCTATTTGTCCTGCAATAAGCTATAAGATATACAGTTTTAGCTACTAACTTATAGGTATAGACGAAGATAACGCCAAGTTTTCTCGTTTAGCAATTCAACAAGAACTAGTGCAGTGCAGCGGCAAGGTGCGAAAGATCCTATCTCGCTGTGATCACGATCACTAACCTAGGCACATCACCGCCTTACGCTGATGTCCTCACAGGCCAAAGGCGCTGATGAAGCACTAGAGTAAACTGAATTTTATGGATGTATAATGGAATCTGCCGCACATTGCAGCCTGTTGTCACACGTATAGCGCGCTGCGCGTCGCGTGTCACTATTAGTATAAGCTTCTAGTTGAGGATCAGCCTGTGGAACAAACTGGTTGTTCCACTTAACTGCTACCTTGTCCAGTTGTACCACTATCTATTTTACTACACAAAAATGTTTTACAAATAACATATTTTTGTAAACCTAAACGTTTTGACGTAACTTTTTTGTGAATGGTTAAGAAAACTTGAAAATTTTGAACCGAATAACTGTACAACTGTACAATGGTAGCCAGTTGAAGAGGGTGATTGGCATTCAGTCACTTAAGTTAAGCAGCATCGGGTGTGGTCAGTAGTTGAATGGTTGTCCGCCTGATCACAGATCTGGTTTTAATTTCAAGTCCGGGCCCCCTGCTAAATGCCCTCACAGCATTTTTTTAAACAAATGGGTAGCTGCTCGAAAGAGTAGCGCCACCAGGTTCCGCCTGGAAGCCATGATCCCCACTCTCGAGATGTAAGACGTGGTCATCGACCAAAGACTTTACGCAAATGTGAAGACTGGTTTCTAACCCAGGTTTGTTTAAGGGACCTATCTGTGATCTGTTCAGTGCCTGTGCTGTGGTCCCACTTTGTTCAGTGGTCTGCGTCTTCGGGTGTTAAAGCTCCCTGTAAAAAAAAAAAACTTAAAAAAAACTGTAGACCTACATTACTAGACAAAAATGATTATATTGTTGTAAACCTAAACATTTTCAGATAACATCAGTGTGAATGGTTGTAGAAAATTACAAGTTGGAAATTTCAAACCAAATAAAATTTTACATATATCTTCTTTTATAGAAAAAAAATCTTTTATAAATAAAAAATGTCTGTAAAACTAAACTCTTTAATGTAACGTTTTGTGGGAATGGTTATAGAAAGTTATATAAGTTGGAAATTTCAAACATAATCAAATTATTCAATAATGTTCTTCACTAGACAAAAAAAAAATGTCAGAAATAATAACTTAACTTTTGTGTGAATGGGATAAAGTTCTAAATTTCGAATATGTATAACTTTGCTACTACCTACATTATTTGACAAAAAAATAATATTATATGCAGACGTTAACTGCACGCATTGTTAGTGTGAATGGTTATCGAAAGTTACAAGTTGAAAATTGTAAACCAGATAAAAGTGAACCACTACCTATTTCACTAGATGGTACTTCTTTAGATTGTTACTCCCTAATGTTTTTTAGAATATAAATGACTGTAATAGTCCAATGTACTTTGGAAAAAAGGAAGTAACATTCTAAAAAAAGAGCATTAGGTACACCTTTACATTGTTACTCCCCTCTGTTTTGTTTTATAGGGGAATAACAATCTGAAGAAGTGCCCACTAGACAAACACCTTTTTGAAATAGCATATTTTTTTAAACCTGCAATTTTTTCACGCAATTTTAGTGTGAATGGTTATCGAAAGTTTCAAGTTAAAACATTTTGAACCGGATAAATACTGAACAACTACCTACTTTATTAAACAAACAACTTTTTAAAATAACATATTTTGTAAACCTGAAAATGTGCACGCATTGTTAGTGTGAATGGTTATCGAAAGTTACAAGTTGATCATTTTGAACCGGATAAAACTGATTAACTACCTACTTTACTAGACAATCAACTTTTTAAAATAACATATTTTTGTAAACCTGAAAATGTGCACGCATTGTTAGTGTGAATGGTTATTGAAAGTTACATGTTGAAAATTTTTAACCAAATAAATCTGCTAAATTATCAACTTAACTAGACAAACAACTTTTTAAAATAAAATATATTCGTAAACCTGAACGTTTACACGCAATTTTAGTGTGAGTGTGAATGGTTATCGAAAGTTACAAGTTGTTCATTTTGAACCGGATAAAACTGAACAACTACCTACTGTACTAGACAAACAACTTCTTTAAATATCATATGTATTTGTGTAAACCTCAACTTTTGCACGCGATTTTAGTGTGAATGGTTATCGAAAGTTACAAGTTGAAAATGTTGAACCAGATAAATCTGCTAAACAATCAACTTTACTAGAAAAACAACTTTTTAAAATAACATATTTTTGTAAACCTGAAAATGTGTACGCATTCTTAGTGTGAATGGTTATCGAAAGTTCCAAGTTGAAAATTTTGAACCAAATAAATCTGCTTAATTATCAACTTAACTAGACAAACAACTTCTTTAAATAACATATTTGTGTAAACCCTAACGTTCGCACGCAATTTTAGTGTGAATGGTTATCGAAAGTTTCAAGTTGAACATTTTGAACCGGATAAAACTGAACAACTACCTACTTCACTAGACAAACAACTTCTTTAAATACATATTTGTGTAAACTTCAACGTTCGCATGCAATTTTAGTGTGAATGGTTATCGAAAGTTTCAAGTTAAACATTTTGAACCGGGAAAAACTGATTAACTACCTACTTTACTAGACAATCAACTTTTTAAAATAACATATTTTTTTAAATCTGATAATGTACACGCAATTTTTGTGTGAATGGTTATCGAAAGTTTCAAGTTGAACATTTTGAATCAGATAAAACTGATCAACTACCTACTTCACTAGGCAAACAATTTTTTTAAATAAGGTATTTGTGTAAACCTCAACGTTTGCACGCATTGTTAGTGTGAATGAGGTGAGACAGTGAAAAGATTGAAAATTTTCACGGGATAAAATTGTTTAAGTATCTATCGAAAAAGAGAAACAACTTTTTCTTATTACGTTTTTTTGATAATCCAATCAGTCACGCGTGACGGTGATTTAAATATTTTGGAGAGCATAAGGATTTGAACCACGCGATGCTAAGTTCTATGCTCTTAGTTGGCTGTAATGTTTATAATCAATAGAAGCTATAGCTCTATACCTCTTACCTCTTTAAACATTATCTCCAACCCCTATGCTCTTTATTCAGTTACTTAAACCTACTCTCTTTTACGTTCTACTCGTCTTTCTAGCTCCGAGTACAGAGAGATGGAGGTAGATAGAGGGAGTCAGGCATAGTTAGTAAGAGATGGATGCAGTATAGAGAGGTGTAGAGAGTATGAAAGAGTTGGAGAGAGTATGAAAGAGTTGAAGAGAGTGTAAAAGTGGGAGGTATAGATGCTCCTCGTCCCTCTAAAACTTTCCTCTTGGCTCTCTCTTCTTTCCTTTGGACGATGTGAGAGGGCAGAAGCGCGAATATCGCGCTTGTGCCTGTATAACCCGCTACGCGGCAGTTATCTTGCAGTCCCGCCTACGACTCCGCCCATATATTGACTGATAGAACTACCCTTTACCCTGGTTTTGCCTCCTACATACGATTGAAATCATTTTGTTGTACCCCCCGATTGGGTGTAGAAGAGGTTAGAAAGTGGTAGTAGAGAGTAGAGACTGCACAGTGAGAAAGGTATAAAGAGAGTGAGGGAAAGGGTAGAAAGAGGCAGTGGGGGAAAGAGATGGAGATAGTTAGAAAGAGTTAGTTGGGGAAAGAGATGGAGATAGTTAGAAAGAGTTAACAGGAGAAAGAGACGAAGATAGTTAAAAAGAGTTAGTAGGGGAAAGAGATGGAGATAGTTAGAATGAGTTAGTAGAGGAAAGAGACGGAGATAGTTAGAATGAGTTAGTAGAGGAAAGAGACGGAGATAGTTAGAATGAGTTAGTAGAGGAAAGAGACGAAGATAGTTAGAATGAGTTAGTAGAGGAAAGAGACGGAGATAGTTAGAATGAGTTAGTAGAGGAAAGAGACGGAGATAGTTAGAAAGAGTTAGTAGGGGAAAGAGATGGAGATACATAGTTAGAAAAAGTTAGTAGGAGAAAGAGTTAGTAAGGGAAAGAGATGGTGATAGTTAGAAAGAGGTAGTAGGAGAAAGAGATGGAACAGAGAGATAGAGGTAGTTCAAGAGAGAGAAAGGTATATTTCCTCTCCTTACTCACTCATACTCCTCTTTCCCCTTTCTTTTCCCCTTGGACTATTACAAACTTCTCTCTCCTGCCTTAGGAATTCTATGTACATTTTGCACTCCTGCCTGCATCTCCGCCTGTATATCGACTGATTAAACTACTCTTGCCCCTTTTCCGCTACTTACACTAGCGTAATAATACGTTTCCCCCTCTATCTTACCCTTAGCATTTGCATACTATTTCAAATGTGAGGGAAAGAGAGAGTCCAGTAAGGAGAAGTCACACCTTCCTCTTGGCCTGTTAAATACCTCTCACACATCGCTCGAACTCTCTTTAATGACTTCGGTAAATCTTTCTCCTTCTAACGATTAATCTCTCTTTCTTACACCCATCGATTGCTTGCACATAACTCTCTCTACCATACACAGCACTTACTCGCTCTCATCAATACCTTCCCTACCTCAGTCTCTCCTACGGCCTTTCGATAAACTTCACCTTCTCGCTCTCGCCCTCTTTAATACCGGTACCCTTCTATACCTCTTACTCTCTTGGACTCCTTTATAAGAGGCGGGTTCTCTATTTCTCCTACGAGCTTTCTTGCACCCCTTCCACCCGACAACCTTTCAAACTTCTCTCTCGTTCCCTTTAAACCTCGTTCGAACCTATCGATCTCTTTTCAGTTCTGCCTGCGCCACCTAGTTCTTCGACGTTCAGAGTCTCTCCTGTATTCCTATCTATATCACAATGGCGCTTATACCCATACCCCCTCTCGAACGATTCTCCACAAACTCTACCTCTTTTTAATATTCCCTCCGTCTCTCTCTCTAACCCTACCCCAGTAAGCTTTCCTTATCTGCCTTCAGTGCTGCTATAACTCTCCACCCCCCTTCTCTTTAACACCTCCAATAACTCTCACTCCCACTTGCAGCTTCAACAGACCTCCCCCCTACTCTAATCCTCTAACTCGCTTCCACTCCCTCCTACACTACATCGCCCTTAGCCCTTCCTCCCACTTCTCCTCTTACCAAGGTTTTTGCTATACTCCCTTAAAGCGGATGTACCGATAGAAACAGCTTCAAGGGGAGCTACCATTCAAAACTCTTGATATTCTTTCTCATTCCCCTTCAGAGTTTTAAGCAGTCGCTTTTCTTAGGAAACGATTCGAATATCAACTAAATTTTCTTTAACTAATTAAAATATTTTCGCAGATTTATTAAAAGGCTTTCACATTAAAAATTAAATCCAAAATAACTAAGTTGCTAAAACAAAGAAACTAAATAAAAACAATTTAACAAATTGGATTGATCATAATATAATCCGGCAGTTTTAATAATTAAGTAAACATTTTAACTTAAATATCTCGATATCTCTGGAAGTTCTGAACCTATGACCATGAAATTTTGTAGATAGGTTTCTCTTAGCCCAAGGTCCTAGGTGCTCGCTGAAATCTTTTTCGTCATACTCATGAGGATAGCTCCGAAACCATTAATGACAATATTAATTACTAATTAATTAATACATGAGATTTAAAGATCTCTAAGCAATATTAAAATCAACTTATAGTTTGGTTCAAGGTCCTCGTTGAATACTTTATTGGACTGGCGAGAAATGTGGATGTATATAAACGGTCACAAGTGAAAACTTAATTACAAACTGAAGTTTACAATGTTATTTGTTTAAATTCAATCATTCCGTGTAAAATAGGTCTTTAAATTCAATCAAGACTTTGTGGGACTTACTTATAGTTTATAAAAAAATAATTATGATCCTATAGGCTTTGTCAAAGAACTTATACATACTTACTACTATTACTATAGCAACTACTATTACTACTATTACTATACTATAGCTAACTACTATTACTATACTTATAGCATACTACTATTTATTTATGTAATAGATATCGTAGGATTAGCGTACAGTACTTAAGCAAATACCATTTATATGGCGATGAAACCAGGTTAACACCGACCGTGGTCTCTTAAGGCCCAAACATTTTGCTCAAACATCATGTTTGTGCAAACATTTTGACCATGTATGGGACTGCTTGATGTTTGCGCAAACATGATTTTTTAACTAAATTTCCCCGACATCAGGTTTGCGCAAACTTTTGCACAAAATGTTTGATCGTGTATGGGGGCCTTAAGAATGTTGTGTGCCTCGACAGAAATATTTGGTTTTGAATTGATTTTCGATAAATTTCCTCCTCTAAAGGCCCCCATACACGGTCAAACATTTTGCGCAAACATTTTGACCATGTATGGGGCTGCTTGTAGTTTCATGAAAATCACGACTACAAGAATGCCCGTATGCAACATTTTATTTTAGTATCATATTAATCGATACCTCTCATGAAAATTGATCGCAAGGCAATTATGTATTAAAGCCTATTTTGAAGTTCATATTCATAATTATGCCTAGACGATGATGCCTTTACAATTATATGGTTAGATTTAGAACTGACTATTGTAGAAATGTATACTCATTTGCCCATAAAACTTTGTTCTTGCCATTAACCTTGCCACTAACTAATATCATACTCGAATTTTGAGACGAGCAGAAATCAATGGAGCAGCTTTGACTCAGGTTATCTCCGTGCGTGTATCTCGTAAATAACATCACGACCGCTAATTCCGTTAAATTATAACGTGTTTACGAGTCTTTGACGAGGATTCAACCACAACATAACCACGATTGTGGTTTGGGCTTGGATAACCAGGTTATATAGTAACCACATAGAACCCCGAAGCCCAACTTTCAAGAGTCGATATTAATCTAATAACTGCGTAAGTTGTTTCTCCAGTACCCAGCCTTTACTAAACCCCGAGGCTCTACTATTAAACTTAGCAATTTCCATATTGCAGATACCATAGCAATTCAATTATTATATACAGATATACGTACATCACCGCCTTACGCTGATGTCCTCACAGGCCAAAGGCGCTGATGAAGCACTAGAGTAAACTGAATTTTATGGATGTATAATGGAATCTGCCGCACATTGCAGCCTGTTGTCACACGTATAGCGCGCTGCGCGTCGCGTGTCACTATTAGTATAAGCTTCTAGTTGAGGATCAGCCTGTGGAACAAACTGGTTGTTCCACTTAACTGCTACCTTGTCCAGTTGTACCACTATCTATTTTACTACACAAAAATGTTTTACAAATAACATATTTTTGTAAACCTAAACGTTTTGACGTAACTTTTTTGTGAATGGTTAAGAAAACTTGAAAATTTTGAACCGAATAACTGTACAACTGTACAATGGTAGCCAGTTGAAGAGGGTGATTGGCATTCAGTCACTTAAGTTAAGCAGCATCGGGTGTGGTCAGTAGTTGAATGGTTGTCCGCCTGATCACAGATCTGGTTTTAATTTCAAGTCCGGGCCCCCTGCTAAATGCCCTCACAGCATTTTTTTAAACAAATGGGTAGCTGCTCGAAAGAGTAGCGCCACCAGGTTCCGCCTGGAAGCCATGATCCCCACTCTCGAGATGTAAGACGTGGTCATCGACCAAAGACTTTACGCAAATGTGAAGACTGGTTTCTAACCCAGGTTTGTTTAAGGGACCTATCTGTGATCTGTTCAGTGCCTGTGCTGTGGTCCCACTTTGTTCAGTGGTCTGCGTCTTCGGGTGTTAAAGCTCCCTGTAAAAAAAAAAAACTTAAAAAAAACTGTAGACCTACATTACTAGACAAAAATGATTATATTGTTGTAAACCTAAACATTTTCAGATAACATCAGTGTGAATGGTTGTAGAAAATTACAAGTTGGAAATTTCAAACCAAATAAAATTTTACATATATCTTCTTTTATAGAAAAAAAATCTTTTATAAATAAAAAATGTCTGTAAAACTAAACTCTTTAATGTAACGTTTTGTGGGAATGGTTATAGAAAGTTATATAAGTTGGAAATTTCAAACATAATCAAATTATTCAATAATGTTCTTCACTAGACAAAAAAAAAATGTCAGAAATAATAACTTAACTTTTGTG
The DNA here is from genome assembly GCA_001010745.2 of Gerris buenoi. Lineage (NCBI taxonomy): Eukaryota > Metazoa > Arthropoda > Insecta > Hemiptera > Gerridae > Gerris > Gerris buenoi. The sequence goes on from KZ651341.1 coordinate 566,847, forward strand.
TGAATGGGATAAAGTTCTAAATTTCGAATATGTATAACTTTGCTACTACCTACATTATTTGACAAAAAAATAATATTATATGCAGACGTTAACTGCACGCATTGTTAGTGTGAATGGTTATCGAAAGTTACAAGTTGAAAATTGTAAACCAGATAAAAGTGAACCACTACCTATTTCACTAGATGGTACTTCTTTAGATTGTTACTCCCTAATGTTTTTTAGAATATAAATGACTGTAATAGTCCAATGTACTTTGGAAAAAAGGAAGTAACATTCTAAAAAAAGAGCATTAGGTACACCTTTACATTGTTACTCCCCTCTGTTTTGTTTTATAGGGGAATAACAATCTGAAGAAGTGCCCACTAGACAAACACCTTTTTGAAATAGCATATTTTTTTAAACCTGCAATTTTTTCACGCAATTTTAGTGTGAATGGTTATCGAAAGTTTCAAGTTAAAACATTTTGAACCGGATAAATACTGAACAACTACCTACTTTATTAAACAAACAACTTTTTAAAATAACATATTTTGTAAACCTGAAAATGTGCACGCATTGTTAGTGTGAATGGTTATCGAAAGTTACAAGTTGATCATTTTGAACCGGATAAAACTGATTAACTACCTACTTTACTAGACAATCAACTTTTTAAAATAACATATTTTTGTAAACCTGAAAATGTGCACGCATTGTTANATTATTAATTAATACATTATGACATACCTACACTTATTCTCCCCTGCAACACACTCTGTTTTGAAGCAAGGGTAGTTATATAGTAGCTTGTATTAAATAAATAATTAAAAATTAATAAACTTATTTCTCTAATTACCTTACAAAGATAATAACAAGATGGTAATGTCATATTTAATAAGTTTCGAATACTTCGAACCGCAAATTGTATACAAAGTATATTTTCATGGTGTATATTCAAAAGGAGTAAAAATAATTGCTTAATTAGGGAATTCCCCTGTACAATAGAGTGAGTGGAGTTGACCGCACATCTGTGTTTAAAAAATCATAGGATATAATATGCATAAGTCGCGTAATTTGTTGAGGGCTTTTTTTGACAAGATCATAAATTTTACCGTTTTTCTATTATCGGTTTAAAGAATAATTCGAAACAAAATTACTCCATACTTTTTACTTTCTCATATAAAGAGAAAGTATTGTGATGGCGCGAAAATTCGATTTTGTGATTTTGATGGATTTATGCGTTTTGAGGTCCCCTGAGTCCAAAAAAGTGGTTTTTAAAAGTGTGTGTCTGTGCAGTCGCCTAGAGCCTAAACTACTAGGCCAATTTTGACAAAATTTGGCATACATGTTCAGAAATATCTTACTTCGAGGTTAAAGAAGAAGAAATTAATCTTAGCTCCAAATTTTGAAGCGCAACCCCTCAAAAACTCCGGAAAAAAGGGGGAAATAATTATTTCTTGAAAACGGTTCTGACGATTTTGATTAAAAAATTCTGATATGTAGTCCATTTAATTACGAATCTAACGGTATATAAGCCGTTTTCCCGGAAAAAATCTAGTTTCCCAGATATTGATGAAAATAAATCTAATTTAGTTGAAAAAAGAAAACAAAAAGTTTCTGGGATCTTGGACCGATATTATATGAGAGAGTTAGTTTGAGTTGCAGAAGTGTAAAGGGTTTTTATTAGAAAATACATTCTGACAAAATTGTGATTTTACGAGATACGCTATGAAATATCTAATAGCTTTTGGCAAAGACCCACTGAATTAAGTTCTCGATTTCGCAACGGAGTTTAATAAACATATTCTGAACACGTATTGCAAATTTTATCGAAATCGGACAAGAAGTTTAATCTCAGCGCGTCTGCACTGACTACAAACAGACAATTTTTTTTTTTTTTTTAAAAAAAGGGGTTTGCACTCATGGGACCTCAACTCGAGTAAATCTATCAAAATAGAGTTTTCGTGCAATCACTATACTTTATCTTTATAAATGAGCGTATGAGGAAGTAATAGAGGAATTATATAACTCTATGTACGCGTACGCTTATGGGAATTCTACCAAATTCTGCAATAAAGCTTGACTTAATAGAAATTTAAAAAGTTTTAACATTTTGTTAACTTTTAATTCAAATAAGTTAATTTTTATTTAAGTTATCTTAGATCGTTTTCTTTTTATTTAGGCATACATTATTATTTTTCAAGATGGAGGTTGTTGTTTTTTAATGAATTTTCATAAGTATTGTGCTTGGAGAATGTATATACTTTGATGTTGTAGACACTCCTTATTTTTTTGTAGGGAATATAACAGCATACACACTATACTCATGTATATTTTATATATATATATATATANATCTTTGTGACGTTTGTCTGGTGTTGGAACAGTTCCTATGTGTCACGCTTGCGTGGCACATCCCTTGGTGTCTCTCACATATGGTTAACTCATACGGATAACTCTCACTGTTTGTAAGCTAGAGAAATTATATTTACCTACTAACTTAAAAAGAAAATCGAAATTATTTTCTGATTTCGCTGAAATTTTCACTAATTATAATTCTTTATAAGACAAACATTTCCACTAAATTCCCTTTTGATATCTGCCACAATTTTAAAAATATCGACTTTTGAACTTTTAAACTTTAACCTTAAATAAATTCTGTATTATTTTGCCGAATGAGCAGAAATTTTCACCAATGATACCTTTCTACTAGATGAATAAGTCCTCCATATTTTATCTTACCTGCTACCATTTTTAAAATATCGACTTTTGATTTTTGTTTAGAAAAGTGTTTGTTTACCCTCACTATAACGGACATAATTATGCCGAACTTAACTTTAACGGACCAAACAACATCATAATTCACGTAATAAAAAAATCTGCTGTCATTTATAGATTTATTTTTGGTGATGAAATGTCGCCCCGCATCCGATTCTTGTTGTTGTTTTTTTCTTTTACCAAAAAAAAAAAAAAAAAAAAAAAAAAAAAAAAAAAAAAAAAAAAAAAAAAAAAAAAA
>KZ651342.1:0-16826 GCA_001010745.2 Gerris buenoi
ATTATTGTACAGAACAATATAATTAAAAACTTGCACTAGGGTAAAATAAAAATACATTGCTTTTAACGCATAAAAAATAAATCATCACCCATCATCATCTATTATTCTATTCGGTGGCTGAATAAATAATGTTTTAAGTTACTGTGCTTACAACTTAAAATCACAGTAACAGCCTTTTTCTCCCTTAGCTCGGATTAAGACATAAAATGTACGTTAAGGGCTTTTCAGCCTAATCCCAGAATGGCTTTAAAAATCTTCATTTTTTTACCTTAGCCCATCTTCAAAAATTATTTTAGAAATATTTTCTTTGGTTATAAATAATTCAGAGTTCAGTCTGCAATGTGAGATGGAACGTGGTTTTCTGCCAATATAAAAGAAAAGTTTCTCACACACTTATTCTTATCACTAATTTATTTACTACCACTTAGCTAAAGAATTGAAATTTAGAACACTTTTGTAGAAGAACTAAGTAAAAGTTTTGTAGAAGAACTAAAGTTAGCAAAGTTTAGTAATTTTTAAACTATTTTTCGCACCGTCCAATCTTACCTTGCAATATAACCACCATTTAGGGGTGAAATACATTACAAATTCTTTCTTTTACAACTTAAAAGGTAACTTCTTTAACTGGAGGAAAAGGTTTTTAACTTTTTTTCTTTAAAAAAAGCTAGTAAGACGATTTAAGAAAATCAGTCAGAGATAACTCAGACAAACTTTCTCATATATGAGAATTGCATAGCAAAGTGTTTTCCATTTATTTGTTTTCGTACGTAAAGTCACTTAATATTGAATATTTTATAAAAATTTATCATAAAAATAACTTCGAGGAATCAAACCCAGCCACTCGGTCACGTTAAAAGCTAGGTTCTCAGGAACTACATTTTTCATGGGAAAACAGCTAATAACGTTTTCTTCGTATTTGAATGAACAACATTTTAGAATGTTTTCATAATAATTGCCGAAACCGTTTCCGAGAAATAATTTGTTCACGTATTTTCAGAGTATTTTGGGAGTAGCGCCCCCACAATTGGAGGTAAAATACAATTCTCCATTTCGCCTCGGGCTATGATTTTCCTGAACATGTATGCCAAATTTCGTTAACATCGGCCAAGTAGTTTAGGCTACAGAGGTCTGCACAGACAGACATTTTCTAAAACCCCTTTTAATGATTAATAATGTAGTTTTTGGCGCCGTAAAGGCCGCAAAATGTTACGATAAAATAAATAAGTATTTGTTTACGTGGAGAGACGGTTTCATTGGATCGTTCTACCAGTGAAATGTATGAAACCTAACTTATTACAATCTATTTTTAAAGGTTTCGGGTGATATTGATTGGAATTTAATTGCTTCCATTGGAAACTAATTGCTTTATTTATTCATCAAGTACGCAGATATTAGGTAAATGAATACTAAAACAGGCAATTGTTCGACTAAATTGTAATCAATGAATAATATTGATAATTAATTTTCCCTTATTTCATAGTCCTGAATAATAGAAACTTTAAAATGGAACACCTTTTACTACCAAGGGAACAGTAAAATGACTTTCTTTGTTCCATTCTTCACTCCGTCTTTATCTGATTGTCGAAGCAAACCCAAGAACAGAGGGGAACTAACGCTTAGACGAATAGCTACAGGATAAATAAAGTTATTTTTGTTAAGTAGACGAATTTAAAATAACCTCTTTCAAGGCATGTTTTCGTTACTATACACGACACGGTTATTACAGCTTTTAGACTGCATGTACTTAGATTTATCTTTGCATGTCGGCCCTTACTCTATACAATCAATTTACTTTGTTAAAACCTCTTTTCCTTAAACACTGGAGCAATTTAACAAAATATTTAAATAATCTACACAGTTTTCTATTAAAACACAACTTTGTTACATCCTTATAATAATAGCCATTTAATGCATATGGTAATGCGAGTAAGCAATTTTCTATGGTTGCCTTTAGGCTAAGTTCGTTTTTCTTATAATTGTTTACATTGGAAGCCATACTTCTTTCTTCTTTCCAATTTTCCAACAATCCCTTCAATATCCCGCTACCCACCTCCAAGTAGCTCCTCCGCATATTCTTTTCATTTCCTCATCCCATTTACTACTAGGCCTACCTCCTTTTCTCTCCATATTTACTGGTCACCATTCAAATAACTTCCTAGACCCTAGACCATCTTCCACCAAACAACCCCTCCTACATCTTCTAATCCAATTCTTATCCTAGTTTTTCCTATCCTTTCTAGCTATCCCTATCATACTCCTCCGTGGATTTTACCGTTAATCTAAGTTTAATCAGAATTCTTCTATATAATGTTTCACGATCGTAAGTGATATGAAGCACATCACATCCGGCAGGACTATACTTCTCATTATTTACATTTGTTGTCATCCTAATTATAAACGAAAATAATGACAAAATAAAATATGTACCTTACATGATAGGTTAGTTTAAAGTATTAAGAATTAAGGATGGTATTTGGTAAAAGGAAGGGGAAAAGGCATATAAGCATAGGCATACGCGTATAAGCAAATGCTTTATTCTATTTTTCTGGTTTTATTGTACAATTTCTTATAAAGTACTTTCAAGTGATTTATTTCCACGCATCCTAATTAAAAACTCTAATGGACTTCGAACAAGATTGAGGAAAATTGAAGCAGATCCTCCCAATAGCTTACATAGGAGAGTCGGTCAATTTTCAAATTTATATCTAAATTATTCAATCTCATACAATTTGATACAAAAACCTTCATTACGCTGCATACTGAGATTAAACTAAGTAAAATACACTTTTTCTACAGTAAGTGTATGCGGATTGCGGATGTTATTTGGTAAACCAACATGTGTGTTTTATCAGCATATATAAAAGCACAAAAAATAAAACTACAGCTACAGTTAAAATAAATTAATACATAACGCTGGAAATTCAAGAAAGAATAAAAAGTATCATTTGAGTATACACCAAGTTGTAAAGTCAATAGATGAAGAAGAAAAGGTATAATAATGGCTTCAAAATTATATCATTAAAGGAAATGTTTGTAGGTTACGTTGGCTTTTCATTCCTTCGGGAAACTGTTTAGAAGTAGCAAAACCTCCGCTCATGAAAAGGTTATGTGTCTTCACTTTTTCTCTCTCTTAACACTTTTATTTTTAGGAGCCAAAGTGGAAAAGTTGTCCTAGTCGATATAAAAACGAGTTTTTTTCCTTCTTCTTCCTTTCTCAGTTTTAACACTAAGACCTTGGATAAATGTGAACGGGGCTGTGTAAAGAGTGGGCGGGCAGCAAAACATTAGGTCAGGAGGAAAATATGTGGCCCACAAGGGGGGAGAGGGGAGGGAGAAGCCGTTCTAGAGGAAGAAACAAATAGTACAACTAATTCTCAGCAGACTCGTAAAGTAGCTTCACGAGCAACTCCCGCGGACCTTCTAATGGTTGAAAAACCTACCTATATAGCCACCTTTTACACTTCTGTTTTATAACTTGAATAAGAGTTTGGAATCCGAAAAAAAAGAGAAAAAGCTATCTCGAGAAGAGTTAGCTATGTTGGACGAGGTATCGGTAACTAACCCACTATACGAAATTTACTTTACTACCGGTTGTTGCCTTTACCTTTACCTTTTGCCCTTGTTTCTTGGAGGCACAATAGAGCCCCTACCCTTAAAACATCCTGACTCCTTGAGCTCCCTGGCTCTCGAGACTTCTGTCTCAGAACCGACCCTTCTAAAACCCTTGTTCCTTTGATTAATACTTCCAACAACTCGCAGAAAAAAATAAAACCTTCATCACAGAACACACAATGACTACTAACATTAAGGCGTCTTAAAAGCTTTCTCTGATAATAGATAACTAATCCCATTTAAACTTCGTTAAATACTTCATTTCAGCTAATACAATATAATGGATTTAGATTAAAAGAGCCTTTGAGTGTATAAATAGTAAAATTTCGATGCCAAAAAAACTCTCTAAACCTGAATAAAAGAAGGCCTGATTTAACCAAAGCGAATAAATATAGATCCTCTCTCTCTCTCTCTCTCTGAAAATTGTAAAGAGTGATTGAAAAAGGTATCCTTGAGTTATAAAATGAAATAACTAAGAGAATTAAAGGTACACCAATAATTTATACACCAAACAGAGGAAATTTTAATTTTTTTCCATTGCTTAGACAAATTCCATATCTAAGCGATAGTCGACCTCCTTGCAGGTACGCTGAAGCATATAAGGAGTCACATTCACTATTTCTGCATAAACTGTCAATCTTAAATGTTGCAGATCCCGGATTTTCCAAGGACCAGGGTAACATTAAAATGAATGCTGAGAAAAAAATAAAAACTTGGAAAAAAGACTTTGAATAAAAAATCTAAAAATTATACCAAACAATTCAAAAAAAGTTAAAAAGAAAAATGTCAAATATAATATAAAAAAGAGATTCGTGGATACTTCCTCAGGTATGTCAAGAGAACTCAGTTACTTGGTGTATCGATTTAATTTTTTATTTTCACGGATTCAACAAGATGAAACTGAAGTCGTCACACAAAAAATCAAACTTTTTTAAAGGAGGTAAGTCAAGTCGAACTCTCCAAGTTAAACTCGGGCAGTGAATTGGTTTTTTTCTTTTTCTTTTTTTTTTGAAGTATTTGATCCAGTTAGAGTTTTTCTGTACCCCGAGCTAGTCAATAAGAAAAACTATAGGCAAGACTTGTCGAGAATAGAGGGAGAAAGCAGAAAGAACGGCATCAAATAAGTTAGAGAAAAAGTTGAGACTAGCAGGCTAGCGGAGGTCTTAGTAGAGGGCCGACACACTCCTCCCCTATACACTCTGACACTTAAATGTATTAATTCTTAAGAAGCGAGGGGCGGAATAGCTAGGGGGAGGGCAAAACGCTCTCTTAGGGCAATCCTTCTGCAAAAACTTTGTTCTTTCTCGGAAAATTTAGGCTGAAAGAAAAGAAAAATACCCGGAGATAGAAAAGAGGTCGGATTTGATTAAGTAAAAACTTGAGCCAACATGTCAAGAGGGAAGCCGGCGGCAGTACTGTCGAGCCAAACAAGGGCCTAACGTCTACCTAGATCACCACTGTACTGCATCGCCAATGTAACAGCTATAGGTATCTCAATAATACGTCAAATAGACATATCGAGAGAGAAAAAAAAGGCTTCTGTTAACGTCTAATATGCGCCAACATTAATCCATGGAACAAGAGCCGTTTAGGACACTTTTATACAGTTAATGCAACTTCCACACAAAGCATTTTTCAAAGCCCCTAGATATATTAAAAATGTCAAACGAAAGTATTTGATACTACTTACCTCCAAAAAAAACCTCTAAAGCTGCTTCCCCATCTTTAATTTTTCAAGGGGGGGGGGGGCAATTTCTGACCAAACTCAAAAAACCACCTCTGGGTGGGCTAGAAGTACCCAAGCATTTTTATTAGCGAGTCAGTAGTGGGCTTATTCACTTAATATATACTATTTTTTTTTTATAAAATTATTAACATTGTTCAGGACTACCTGAACTTCTTTATGTATTAGTTAATGATTATAAAATAATATATGTAAATAATATAATTAGTTGTATGTAATGTTAAATTATATTGTAATTATTGCTATTTCCTGAATACTAGACCTGCAACGCATCGCACCCATAGAACCTGGGTTTCCTTCTTCAACCAGTAGGAGCGCAGTGACTGGAGAAAGTGGAATTCAGAGTTGTTTCCATACTTGGCTACAACATATATGCTAAACCAGCCTTTATACTAGTTATTTTCGCCTTTATATCTGTGGCATTCAGCTAACTTATTTGTCCTGCATCAAGACAAATTCTGCAATATTTATAACAGCCTGGCATTCAGTAAAATTCTACACAAAATTTGGAATCTTCCCTTCTTCTCCAGCACAGCTCAACCTTAATCAACGTTAAGCTAATTATCATTATTTAAATTAAACTTATTCAGCTTTTTTCTTATTTAGTCATTTTTATAGCATATTAAGCTTTTATTATTATTCAAATATAAATACAGTTCACTTGCTCATCATTTGTTTCTTTATTTATTAGTTTATTTAATTAGAATTCATGGAGGAATCGGGCCCTATTATTTAAAGCCCTTCCTTATCAACAAACATCTTTGGTTCTACTTAACATTTTTCGATGAACCAAGCCTACAACATGCGCAACATGTTTGCGCTAACCTCTGAAAAAAAAAATAATAATTGATTTCGTTTAGCCAGTTTTGCGCCCATAAAAATCGGTCTGGTGGAGACAGTCACCCATGCATACATACACGAAAAGAGTTAAGGCCGAATTCGGTTTTCAAATTATCCAAAAAATTGCCAATCCTGACTAATGTGCATGCAAAACATTAATTTTATTTGCATAGATTGTACATGGAATTAAAGAGAAAATGAAAATAATAATATTTAGATGACAAAACAACACATTTGAAAGAAAAAAGTAAGACATAATTTTTTTCGCCTAATTTAGAAAAATGGAATAACGAGATAAAAAAAGTAAAAAAAAACTTAGAAAATAGCGCTTTCCTCGTAAAGAATTATAAAAAAATGTGATTTATGAGAATAGGTGCTTTCAAAAAAGTTAAAGTGAATAAGAAGCAAAAGGTAGAAGCTGGAGATATTTGTTACTGTCATTATGTCTGAGGAGATGAAAATAGCATAGTATAAATTTTATGAAATTTCCCTTCTACATTATTTATAAGTATATTTAAACAAAATAAAAATAAATGGACTCAAAATACCAACAGCGTGAACTTAGTATCAAGGAAAAAATTCTACTAGCCCAATACCGTCCTGTTAATATTTTATTGGTGAATTTTAATTTATATTATAAAATACTATTATCATCTATGTAATTAAGCAACATTAAATAGGTGGTAAGAAAGATTAAAGAATATTAACTTTTTGTGTGACCCTCGTTATGAAAATAGAATATTACTTTTTTAAACAATAACATAAAATGGAGTTATTTTAGGTTGTCGAACTGTGTTGATCGTACGAATAATATTTAAAGTAAACCGTTAGCTCTGATAAGATCGTATAGAATAAAGTAGTATTCCCATAAACAATAAACAATGAAGCTGTTACAAAAGTAATTACAAGATATTAGTGAAAAACTAAATAAGCTGAGTACCATAGAAGACAAACTGAAGACAATGAAAAAAAAAAAACAAAAAAAACATTGAAATGCAGAGCGACGTAGAAAATAAACTGGAAATATGTATATCTGGAATTAATAAAATTAAAAAACTGTAAAATAAAGAGCGGGCCCTCAATCTAGTAATATTCGGACTGGAGCCAAAAAGTAAGAAAGATTTGTGGATGAATGTGAGGAAATATTTGCGTTTCTAGGACTTAAAATACGGAGATATGATATAAAAGATGTAGTAATACTAGGGGAAGCGGGAATCCAATCCTTATAAAATTAAACAGTGTTTTCCTGAAGATTGATATATTGAGATCCAAAGCAAAACTAAATCTAGATGAGTGCTTCAAACACATTAAATCAAAGAGGACTTCTCTAAAGAAGTACGAGAAATTCGTAAAGAACTTCTTACTATAGGAGAAGAAAAGAAGAATCAAGGTCACAAAGTTTTAGTAAAATCGGATAAATTGCTTTTGGACGGAGAGTTATTTTCTCTTGAGGAATTAAAACAGGAGGCCACTTCAATCCCGGAAGACAAAGTATTGAGTAAGAGAAGAAGAAGTCTAGAGTCTCCAAGCAAGCCTGTTCAGAAGAGGAAAATCCACCAAGATAAGTGACAAGAGTCACCCAATAAAGCATGACAGGCAAAAAAACGAATAGAACAAAACCCTCCTCCAATAAACAAGGTAGAAATGAAGACTTACTAAAGCTATTTACATTCAGCTGCAGAACGTTAAAAGATGATAGTCGAGTTACAGAATTAATGGAAAAGCTCAAATTAGTTGAATGGGACATTGTTGGATTTTCGGAAGTCAGGAAGAGGGGAATCTCATGCATAAATATGGCTGACGGCAAGAAGTTGTGCCATAACGGAGAACTAGGCGAAGGTGGAACCGGGTTCATAGTAAACACCACAGCTGCCAGAAACATACAAAGTTTCAAAACCTACGGTACAAGAATATCCAAAATAATATATAATTCTGGTAAGAAAATGAAAGGACGAGTAAAAATAATACAAGCCTACGCCCCTACTACTGCGGCAAAAAACGAGGAGTTAGAAGAGTTCTATTCCGTACTACAAGAAGCTGTAGAACAAGATAAAGCCAGACTTTTAATTGTGATGGGAGACGGTAATGCGAAAATAGGAAAAAATGTAACAGAGGAGGTGTTTGGCAAGGAAGGACTTGGAGTGAGGAACGAACGAGAAGAACGTTTAATTGAATACGCTATGAGCAATAAACTCTTTATTATGAACAGCTTTTTTAAGATGGATGAGGCAGATAGATGGACTTGGATTAGCCCAGACGGCCACACAAAAAATGAAATTAATTATATAATGACAAATAGAAAATCAAGTGTATTGGATGTCAGGGTTGTTAGCAAGTTCACACTTGGGAGTGACCATCGCCCAGTAAAAGCCATTATCAACACTAGCAAGAAAATATGGTACAAAAAAAAATCTCTATTCCAAGTTCAGACAACCTGAGGGTATCGGGTTATGAACAAACTCTTGAAAATAACATAATAAATGAATCACTTCTATTAACATCTGATGTCGACACCATTGAAATAGGATTGGTAGAGGCGCTGTGTTCAGCAAAGGATGAAACAATATGAATACAAAAGATGCCAACATGCAAAAAAAAAAAAAAAATATATACAAATTGCTGAAGAAAAGAAGAAAGCTTAAAAGATCTGAAAATAAAATAGAATTTACCATTATTTCAAAACTCATCAGGCAACAAATCAAGGATTGGTGCAATAATAGGAAAATAAATAAGTTACAGGAAGCCATAAATAGAGGAACCAGCTTAAAAAAATGCCTGAGAGATAATGAACTTGGAAGAAAAACTATAACGGGATTAAGAGATAGAGACGGGAATTTATAGCACGAAAAAGATAGTATAATAAAAGTAATAAGTGATTTTTATTAAGACTTGTACAAGAAAAGCGTGCAAAATGAAGAAAGGATTCCTTGTATTGACGTCGGGCTATTTCACAAGAATGAAGAATTTAAGGAAATTATACTTGAAGAAGTTATTAAAGAAATAAAGAACATGAAAGAGGGTAAGGCAGCTGGCCCAGCCAAAATTGCAAATGAGCTCATTAAATCTGGTGGACGCGAGCTCGCAAAGACCTTATGCCATTTGTTTAACCAATGTATAAAACAAAGTTAAGTCCCGACTTCATGGCTCAAGGCAGAATTAATTTTACTACAAAAGAAAGGAAGTAAGGAGGATATAAAGAAATACCGGCCCATAAGCCTCCTGTCAGTCATATACAAGCTGTTTTGTTTATGTCAACCATTAGCAAACGAATAAATAATAAATTAGAGTTTGACCTTCCTGTGGAACAAGTAGGCTTTAGAAGTAACTTCTCGACATCAGATGGTATCCTAGTCATTACTGAATTAATATATAAGGCAAACCAGTACGGCTTTCCTCTGTATATATTATTTATTGACTTTGAGAAGGCTTTTGATTCAGTATCCACCAACTACATCCTAAAAAGTCTGAAACACAGCAGAATAGAAGTAAGCCTATTCAGCCTTTTTGAATTAATTTACAAAAATGCTGAAATACAAATCAAATTTGAAGGGACAAAAAGGAAAATCAAAATGGAGCGCGGTTTGAGACAAGGGGACGTTATGTCTGCAAAAATATTTATAAAGATCCTAGCCATAATTTTCCAAAACCTTAACTGGAATAAGGGTATTAATATTAATGGCAAAAAACTAAATGCAATAAAATCTGCAGACGATATCGCCTTGATTTCATCTAGTTGGGAAGAACTAGTGGAAATGCTTACAGAACTAGATAGAGAAGCAGGAAAAGCCGGACAGAAAATCAACTTAAATAAAACTAAAATTATGAAAATCAACTATAGTTTAAATAAACAGCTAATAGTGAGAGAGCAAGAAATAGAAAATATCGAAGAATTCGTCTATCTCGGGAGAACTGTCACTCTAGATGCCAGCTCGAAGAAAGAAGTCCAGAGAAGGATTGCTTTATCATGGAGAGCATATAACAAATATACGTATCTTTTCAGGGCGAACTTTGAATTGAAGAAAAAGACATATCTTTGGAAAACAGTTGTACTGCCAGTTCTCATATATGGTTGTGAAACGTGGACCATTACCAATGACATCGTAGGGAAAATAAGAAGGACAGTAAGGAGTATGGAACGCAGCATGTTAGGAGTAACAAGAATAGAGAGAAAAACAAAGAGATGGATAAAAGAGAGATCTGGAATAGAGGATGTAGTAAAGTTGATATCTGCTAGAAAATGGAAATGGGCTGGACACATCGCAAGAGTCAAGGACGGCAGATGGACCAAAGCACTATTGGAATGGTGGCCAATGGATCACACAAGAAGACGAGGTAGACCTCCAACAAGATGGGACCATGAATTTAGGGCAGCCTGTGAAGAGTCAACGTGGATGAGAGTAGCTCAAGACCGCAGAGAGTGGAAGAGGTTGACACACGTCTACTCACAAGTGTACCTACCACCTGAATAATAATAGTCGAACAAATAAAATTAACACCAATAAAGGACAAATACTGTATAAAGGATGATACATTATAACAATAACAAAAAAGTATCGACGTTAAAATGTATTAAGTGAGCGCCTAATAAAGGCACAAGTATCTTTAAAAAAAAAAAAAAATATGATTGAAAATGTTTGTAATAATAAACCCCAAAGGGTTTTCCACGGCCTAGACCGATTTACCAACTGGTAAAGCAATGTAACATTAATTTATAAGAGGATATGTATATATATTATTGGTAATAAATGGATCTATCTATCTAACATAAAATAGGTAACTGATGAAATAAATCTATTTCGATAAAATTATGTTTAACCTCCTGTTTTAACAACCTATTTGTCTCTCTAGTTAATACGTTTAATCTAGTTTCAAAAGTCGATATTTTAGTACAAGTCAGGTTAAGTAGCTCTTAACCAGTAGTAGAGACGAATCCTTGAATACCAATAATCCAAAGTTTGTAATAATATCAAACGACAAAGTACAGATAATGTGATTCGCGATCATCATAATTCAGAGGAAAAGGTGAAGAGTTGAGTACCAAACAACAAGTAAACCCAAGTAACCAAACATAGGAAATAGATATATTAACTCACCGTAGATGACCATTTTCTTAGTTTCAGAATCCTCGCTGGTGAAAGTCGATACAAGACACTTGTATTCACCAGAGAGCGCAGTCGTCGGATTGAGGATCTGAAGAGCCCTGTACGCTTTTGCGTCATCCTCAGACGCTCTGTAGTCAAGGTTCAATCTGCCTTTGAGGACACCCAGGTCCTGAGGTCTTTGGCTATGTATCCACTGGTAAACTGGATCCGGGTGGTCGTTGAAGAACCACTTCACCACCAGACCGGACTCGGATATCGGCTCATTCAAACTGTAATCGCAGTCTAACACCACAGAACTCGCTGAACCATTCACCACTCTGTCGGGAACCCGCAGAGACTTGATCTCTACTCCTAAAGCACCTGCAAACAAAGATAAGAACAATTTACTTTATTTCATCAAAGATTAAAGAGTATATTTTAACAATAGTAAAGTTATTTGAGTATAGTTTTACTCATCTAATGAGGCAACCATGATAAATAATAAAAGAAAAAAGGTGGAAAACTCTGCCCCTAATGTTTCATCATTACAAGGAGAAGACAAATTTCATTGTATACAGTTCAATTACAAGTAGGAATCAAGAATGGTCGAAATATTTATAGGTAATTAACCCTACTGGTCCCATTATTATTCCAGTAATACTGCATAATGATTCTATAGTAGTAGTAGTAGTCTAGTACTTCCTACTAGAACGGGTAGGACGAACCACTTGATCGAACCTTGCAAATAGGCCATCACTTAGGCCCTTTTTACGCCCTATGGTAGAGAATAGCCACTTCACACATCATACATTTGTACATTGTACCGCCGAAGAAGGTATGATGTGATCAATAGTGAGCCATATAAATCAGAATGTCCAACCCTATCTCGTTCAACTCGTGATTCAGTGATGGCCGAGCAGACGTGGATTAACCCACACGGCCATACTTGCACTCCTGATAATTCTATGTGTTATTGCATTTAGATTATTGTATCAATTGACACAAAGATTTAAGATTAAATTAAATTTTGTAAGATGATAAATATAATTTAAATTTTGAATAAACTCAAAGCATAAATAATTCTCCCGAATGTAACTGATTTATCATTTGTGAAACTTAATGTAAAAATACTAAAAGTTATTAGTTTTAAATTTTATTATGGTTTAGAACATTTACAACCACTTGATATTCAGCAAATGTTATATTTTGAAGTAAAAAAGAAACAAAAATAAATAATTCATACCTTTTGACTCGTGCATGAACAAAAAAAAAAGCTAATAATAAAAATATCGTGTGTTTCGTAGTTTAAACTTTATTACTATTTTTTTTTTTTTTAATGAAACTTTAAATTTATTCCGAAACATTGTTGATGACTAATTTTCTTATTCTAGGAAAAACTTTATCTTGGTAAAAAATGAAATTTTTTAAACATTGAAACTATTCTTCGGTGAGGTGGAAGAATACTTCTTCTTGAATTTTTGTCTTGTTTGTGCTGCGGAAGATTTGGTTGTCTACTAATTTAAGAAATTAATGGATCAAAAACTACAAATAAGAGGCAAAGCTTTGTGTAACGCAGAACATTTCTTTGATGAAGAAATGAAGATGGGATTGCTTATTTATTTTCTGTTTAGCCTTCGAATAGTATTCTAAAAATAGATTGGCGAATCAGAATGCTTAACTGCACTTGGAAAGTTAATTTGATTAGTCAGTACTTAGATTTGTTGAAATGTATGGTACATATTTATAAAAAAATAAATAAATAAATCTTATATGGAAAAAATATATGGATAAACATAAATACATGGATAAACTCGTATATATTTGTTATTTGCCCTGATCTAACACAGTAGTTTTAAAAAATGTCTCTCAGTACAGAAGTGAACCTAAAATAATGGATCGGTGAATATATTAGGAATAACAATATTAGAAGCAATATCAAACTGAAATTAAGAACTATTTCTTTTCAAGACAATTATCTTAAGTCTCAAACAACATAACTCAATAATAATCAGTAATAAATAACTAACTAATATGATCAATGTGAAAAATGTCACATTTTTATTAATATAAATAGGTGAATATTGCAAAAATGTGTATAAAAGTGCTTGATTTGTGACCATACACACTGGTACGCCGTACCGGAAACTCTGTCGGAAGATTTTAACTGTACACATGGTAGTTTTATTTTTTATCATTTTTTTATTTATTTTATTTTTTTTTGTTTATTTTTTACAGGTTTAAATACAAATGTATTCACACTTTTAAAATGCTAAGAAAAGCGTTAAAATAATGACTTAAAAAATCAAAAGTCAAAAAAAGTCAAAATTTCAAATCTTTTGGACCACATGGTCACCGTACAGGAACCTCTTTTTTACAAATTAAGCACTGTAAGTACCTATCAGACCATTGATAGAAATTCATATTGAAACTACAATAGAAATTCAACGAAAAGTAGTCACTGATCTATCTGTTTCTATTCTAACTTATAAAAACTGTAATAACAACCAATAATACTTTTCTTTACCATAGAGTTATATTATGCAAAAATGAGGGAAAATCACTCTAAACTAAGGTGTTATTTTATTTATTTTTTATTTTTTTGGTTTGATTGTATCACGGTGAGGAGAAATACTTGATAAAAGAAAACCCAAGCAATTGAAGGTCACTGATCTTTGTCCGAGGTCTTTTAAAGAAGCAGTGAGTGCTTAATACAAGACCTCGGACAAAAGTAAATAAAATAATATCATAAAAAGTTATTACTTGAAGCTGAATTTCTTAAAACAAATCATAGACTAGAACTTTATTTTCATTATAGTCAGCTAATGTTAAACATTTAAAAGTTATCCTAACACATCAGCAAAGAAGCTTAAAATAGGAAGTCCCGTCGTGTTCGTCGCTAGATAAAAAGCTATTCTTTTTTGGTATATTCCAAAAAATGCTGTTACGGATATGGGTTCAATAAATAAAAAAATAAAATTTCTTAAAAATCTTTTGTATGCCTTTTAAGAATATGTGGTCGGCTAAGTTCTTCTGCGGGACATAGCTTAACAATTGACATTTGAAAAAAAAAAAAAAAAAATGGAGAGCAGCTATGCACTGACTATTTTGGTGGATAAGGCGATTTTCATGATCCAAAGTAGAAATTAATTAGTAGAACAAAAATTAAGTTGATGTTAAATGGTACTTGATAAGTAAAAACTTTGTTTTGGAGTACTATTTGGATAAATACCTTATACACAAATTTCTAGCTTGATGTTAGTCAGACACCTATTTGCATGATATCTCCTGGATTATGACATTAAAATATTATTCAATAAAGAAAAAAGGAATAAAATAATCACGAAATTCGTCGAGACAAAATCATTTAAGTATAAAAATAAAATTAAAATTCTTTAATATTACTTAATGTAGTCACATTTTACTCCCTTGAGGACGAACTAGAAGTTTCCACATCCATTATAAAAATTAAACTCTGAGAGAATATTAATATAAAAAATCTATTTTTAAATGTGTTACAACATTTCACACGGTAAATTAATTCACACCGAATAAATATGTAACATGAGATAATTAATTTAAGGAATTAGAACGTTAAAGGTGTCAAAGAAACTAAATCTCGTAAAATAAGTTTTGTCTCGTGATATGTTTATCTCGTAAATAAGTTTAATATTCTGATTTCAAGGTGAAGATTCATGAAAGATGTAAAGTTTGACATTTTGCTTCCACTTCTGGGAATATCTTCAACAGCAAAGTTAAGCATCACGAATTAACTGACTGTTAAAACAAACGGAACTGACTGGAGAATTAAGCTATTGAGTATTTGCAGTAGGTATTGGGCCCCTTGAGGCGTCCCCCACTCCTGACCCCCTAGACTCCCCCAATCTCAAGGGCACCCTCAATACTTATTTTGTCCATGGTCGATGAAAATATGAGATATCCCCTGGTGCGTATTCTATGTTATTAGTCAGGTTGTTGCTTTAAGCCAAATTCATGATACTCAACAGCCCTGAAGAGGGTTTCAGTTAGGTTTGTATGCTGGACATGGGAGTCAACATCTATGTGGACTACATATACTTAGTGAAGAACCTGCCTGGTTCTACCACACAGGTTCTTCACCTGAAAACGTTAATTTAAACTAGCCTACATCCCGCACTCCACGGGGGGCTCATGCTAGGGATCAGTGGCTATGATGCCTATTATCATATAGGCCACATGATTAAATGCCTAAATAGTTTAGATTCCAAAGCCAACATAGGAAAAAAATCATGACTATATTAAAAACCATTCATTCCATTGTTAAAATAAAATACCCAGCTAATATTGCTGTTTAGAGGCTGTTTATTGCTCCCAAAAATCCCTCTTATTTTATCTTTTTTATATAGACATTTTTAAATCAAAATTGGATTTAATCTTACCATAATCATAATTCTGAGTATAAAAAAAAATAATCAAAAACCTAACTCAATATTATTAATCTTCACCTTAAAAGTTTTCATAAAATAAGTAAAAAAAANAGCGTTGCGCGTGAACGCTTGGACAGATAACGTTGTCTAACGAACTTGTCCTGGGCATTGGTAAAATGAACATGTGTACCAAATTTCAACTAAATCGGTCAACTTTTACACAAGTTATCACCATTGGTAGATTTCGTGACGGTGATTTCATGACGGTTATTTTGTGACGGTGATTTTGGTCGTTTTTTTCGGATTCACTCCCGGGCTCCAGAACGTGCCATAAGGAACTTCGTTCCATTAAGGCATTTATTCTATGCGAGTTCTTTATTTGCCACATAGCACATAACTAATCTAACACATTAATACGAGTATGTATGTCTTGTTGTTGCTTCAAGTAAACATCACGATGCACCACACCCCTGAAGATGCTTCCAGTAGTGGAAGCGAAACGTCGGACTTCAACCCCTGACGCCACCAGAATACCAAGCTGTTTATATTAATATGAGTTCACCAAATCAATTTTAAGAGTAATAATTAATATAAAAATACCATTTTTAAATGTTTTTTTTTTTGTTTTTTTTAATTGGTATTGTCGCTTTTCCGTCAATAATTGAATTCATGGACTAGCTCTGCTCTGTATTTGCAGATCACTCTAAGATAAGAGGCCAAAGCATAACAGCCATCGACATTTGGATCATCACATTTTTAAAAAGTCACTTTCAGAAAACATTTTTTTACCAAAAGATGCTAACCTAAACTTTGACAAGACAGGGCAAATAGCTACTAAGTGAAAGTTGTCCTAAATGGCTCTCATATTACAAAGAGAGAATCTGTGATGTATTCTACCATATCTGCAATTTACTGTTAAAAGCTGGCCTCTGGCTTTGAGAACCCAACTTATTATAAATCGGTCTTGTATAAAGGAAATATATTTTGGGACTGGTTTGTTCTTGGTCAGGGAGTAGTAATGGACATGAAAATTAGATTGACTGGCATTGTTTAAAGCTGTTTGTCTATCAGCCACATCTACCTTAGTCACCAAGCACATAAGCTGGCTCTTGAGTTTCTCCACTCTGAGCTCACTCAAGTCTAAGT
>KZ651342.1:17079-30276 GCA_001010745.2 Gerris buenoi
ATACCTGAGTTAAATCGCCACATACGTCTTCAAATCTATCCCTACCTCTCTCGATTATCTCGTTAAAAAATTCGGCCGCAGATTGTACAAGCACTAGCCCTAAAAATCTAATTTTATCTTTGTTTGACCAACCGTTGATTTCAGAAACTTTCTTAAAGTAATCTAGGTACTCAAACCAATCCCCCTCTCCCGTAAACTCTTTTGGCATAACAATTGGCTTAACTAACCGTGCTCGTTCTTCTCTCGTAGGTGTTCTCATTTCGTCCTGCTCGTCTTCCCGCTCGGCCTTCTTTCTCCTTCTAGAACTCATCCCACCACTTGCCACCAATGTAACGAATAGCCAAACGATGATATATTTGAACAAACTATTATATTATTAACACTCAAAATAACACTTGAATTGATTTGGACAATAATCTCCAAGTTGACAAATGTAAATCCTCTTGACAACTGACAGGACCCGTCACACAAATATAAAACAAAACAATTGATGGAACCGAGTGTTTAAAAAAACATATTTGTTTGATGAAAAAATTAATAACCACGAAATTGTTTATTACTCCGGTTCTACTCAATATTATTTTATGAAACCAAGCCCGTAACATCCGTCACATGTTATTGTCCCACACCACTGTATAAAAATGATTTGATTTCGTTCAACCAGTTTTGCACTTATAAAGTTGAACCTAAAGACAGACATACAAACATGAAATAAAGTTTAGGCCGGTTTTGGAATTCGTAAAGTATGAAATGAAAAAGTCTCCAAAATCAGTGATACTTAAATGGGATTGATAATGGGGTAATTATGTCCTTGTGTCAATAATTTATTACTTAAATAATTATGTTGATTCACAAAAATAATGAACAGATTGACAGACACGGACTTAAAATGTTCCCTGATGTAGGCACCATCATTTCAGATAATGGATTGCAATCTTGGAATGCTTGAATTCGGAAGCATACAATGTCTTTTTTTAAAACAATCATATAGCTTCCGTTATCTTAGGTACGTTCGGAAGCAAAATTTTCCAATTCTGATCATTGTGAGTACAGACAAAACTTTAATTTTATATTAAATAAAGATTAACTAAATCCGAATAACATAGTGTATGGTTTAAAAGTTTATTATATTAATTCGTTTAAATAAAAAAAAACGGAAGTTATTAAGGAGAAAATAGTAAAAAACAAATTTTCGCCCTAAATAATAATAAAAACCAATATTATAAAATGAAATTGACTCTAAGAAGAAACTTGTTAGATAACCAAGAAATAGTTAAGATGGTTAAATAAGGTAACAGAAACCCGCCGAGAACAAAGTAATAGCCTTTCTTCTTCAGCATATTTCCAAAATAAATGGAATCGCTGCTCATCTTAGTGGAATAAGATAAAAGAAAATTCACGCTCGGATAACTATGTACAGAATATAGCATATCTTGAGCTTGCTCCGGTACCTTTCGACTTCAGGATATTGTGGTTGGAAAAAGGTGTTTTAAGTTTTACCCTAAAGCATTATTAAACTTTATTTTACGTAAACGTATACTGAATGCCAATAAAATGTGCTTAAATTATGGTATTTGAGTTAATACATAATTTTCTTTTAAAATTTTACCATAGATAGCCCCCTAATATTAATGCTTCACTTGTTCAAAGATTTTAAGATGGCCAAATATGCTTTATAATACTTCGTTTTATGCCAAAGAATAAAATAATCAGTTCACTGATTTTATTTATAATGTAAAATTTACTTATCTATTCAAATATAATAAATAGATCTCTTTTATTCTTAATATAATGTCCTTTCTTACTATAGAGTACGATATTTATTAAAGAACGGAATGTATGCAATGTAAAATCAACATTATGTAACATCGATAGAAGAGGCTGTCTTTTAAAAACAGTTAAGCAGAATCGGGCTTGGTCACCATTTGGATGGGTTACCGCTGATCTAGGGCAATTCTTACTTGGTATTCACCCAGCATCGCTATATATTATTGGTTGCTGCTTATGTGAAGTGGCAACAGCCAATTGGTTGCTAATGCCAACTACAAGGTTTATGCAGCTGATGGAGCGATATGCTAACCCCCGAAAACAATTTACATAATGTCATCAATTATGTAAATTGTATGAAGTAATTGGCAGGCCCTTCACGGGCTGTAGAGGCTGGCCCTGTATATAGCCAGTTAGTTAGTTATATGATGACAGTCGAACTTATATCATCTTCTCTGGGATTCAAATAATTGATAAGATAAATATATGTCCATTTTGCTGGTTAGATAAATGAACTTTTCCCAATTTCAAGCCTTATTTACATCACATTTTTATACTGCAAGTTTACACATACCTCTATTCGGAACAATTAGTTGCTTCTATATGAAACTATATTTGATCCTTCAATTTTCCTTAAAAGCCTTTTTATAAAATAACATCGACGGCTAACCTTTTCACATTTAATTTCGATTGATTTCACCTTTTTTTTAAAAAAAGATTAACTTTGATGGCTTCAGGTATTCGTAAAGGCTTTAAGATAGTTTTTTGATGAACGGGACCGTGGGAGTGTGAAGGGGTTTCTGTCGGAAGAGGGTCGATTCAGGTCCACCCGGGGGTTTTTTTCTTTGATGGCTCCCAGAGTAGCCCGGGGGGTAATGTCAGCTTCCCATTCTAAACCCTAGAGACGGACCCCCGTCCTTGTGCTTCGTGAAAAATGCATGGGGATATCCAAGATACTGTGAGGCACGACGCTGAGGGACCCGACAGAGTGATTCACAACCTCACACTAGTCTAGCCTACAGAAACTTGGGTCCTAGCATCATACACCATCCTGCTTCCTATATAGAAGTCTTAAAAAAAATAAAAAGCTTCCTAAAATAAATTTCCGGTGCTATAGTAATCGATATATCATTTTAACCCATCAACGTCTAAAAGAAAAATGTCTCTATAATTTATTCATTTCAGCGTCATAAGTAGATACTGCATTATTTGTAAGTACCAACCAAAAATATTTTTTTATTGGTAAGTTAACTCATGAAAAGGTATATCCAATTTCCACAATTCTAATATAAGTAATATAGATACATAAATTATAGAAGCACTCATAATAAACAATAGAAAAATTTCTTATAATTCTATAATATATAATAGGTTTAAATCAGCTCTAAATAATTTAGTGTAACATCATCTAGCTCTAAATTTACTGTTATCTATTACCTTCGTTAAACAATATTAAAATCTGACGGGACCTTGGTTTTTCCATATACAATTTTGACATTCTTAATAAAAATACTCTGCCAATAAGTGAGGCACAGAGCTTCCTCGGGCTCTATTTTGTAAACTTTAATTACATTATTTTAATTTTAATTACAATTCTTTTTAAATTTATTTAATATTCCCCCTTTTTTTAAACTGTCAAAATTGTTTTGATTTTTTATATTAACTAAAGTATCAACTTAGCAACATTAAAGAAGCGCAGATGGTTAAAATTAATCTGGGGCCGTCTGCAGGCTACTTTTGAAAAACCATACAAATTTCATAAAAATCAGATATATTCTTTTGATAAATGTATGTTTGTTCACAAGCGGAAGAGAAACAAATAGGCGTAGAAGGTTGTTAAATTACTTGTAACCAACAATGGGCCAATTATGACCTGCCATCTAAATGTGAATAAAATCAGATGAGTAGTTTTTAAGATAATGTTGGTTCGCAAAAATTAAGCGACAGACCGACCAACAGACACAGAACCAAAAATGTTCCCTGATGTCTGAAACGGATTTCTGTCTTGGAATTTTTACAATCGGAGATCTAAAAATATGTATGTTTTACGTAACGATTACATAGCTTCCATAATAATAATAAATAAAAAATTATATAGGTCTCATTAGCAGAATCATAACCATTTAAGTAAACAATTAAATTTGACAAGTTGACATTTATCCAGGATTCTTATTTTATTTCTACAGTTCAAGTTTAACTTAGAATAATACTATATATAGAAGGAGTGTCACTGATAACATTGAAACTAACTTTGGTTGTGATCCTTATACCCGTTCTAAAAATTAATTTTTGTAATTTGTGACGTCATAACTCTAAAATTATTTGCCTTCGGTTTTATAATTTAATTTTTTATTTGATTATAATTATTGATAGTCAGTTTAGTTTATTGTAATATTTTTTTGTGTTTTATCTTATTTTAGTTTGAAATATGCTAAAAATAATGTTTATTATATCATGACGGGCGAGTTGAAAAAAATGACGTCAGTGTGAAACGTAAACAATAACCAATGGCAGGGCTTGTTTTCTTGACGTTTGTGAGCGGGCTTTGAATAGTTACTAAAGCGTGACCAACCTTTCCCAGCTTAAATGAAAAAACCGAGTGTTGTTTTGTTGGTCCCCTGGTATAATGGACACAACCCCTCGGCGAAAGTTGGCTTCAGTCCCTTATCAGTCATTGCTTGTTGTTTTGATTCTATGCTCCTTCTATATATAGTATTATTCTAAGAAGTTTAACCTCTCTCGCATAAATGTTTTTATATATTGTAATGAATATTGACAGTAAAAAAGATATCCATGTACTCTATAATGCAGTGAACGGATAATTTATAAAGATATAACCCGAATAATAGTTAAATTATACTGAACATCGTTGCGATTTATCAAGACTTCTATAAAATGCATAATCAACATGTAGCTGTACCGATTTGTTTACTTTTAAATGGGTAATTGTGCGAATGAGATTTACAATCTATATACCTACTCACCACATAGATTTATCTTTTATACGTATCATATTATGTTTTTATTTACACTAACACAATCTAAAAATATATTTCATATAGAAGGAATAAACCTATCATAAATCAAAAACCCTACCGCTTTAAAAACTTTTGAATTATTATAAAATTGCCTTGAACCTTGAGCGACGTTCCAGAACTATTAACCTCTAAAGAACCATAAAGTCAATAGCTATTTCATAGCCAATATGTCACTAAATCACCGGTACGAGGCATGCAAGAAAATAGGGGTAGATCGCTTTACGATTTTGTAATAATGTTACATTAAAAATATAGCGGAGCTCCCAGGGCCATCCTTATTTCAATATTCCCTCGTCTACCTTCCAAGCCATGTCGTTAAAGGTTAACAACGATCTTTTTCCTCACCTTCATACCACCCAGGCATTTTAATCTAGATTAAATGAAATCAGGTTATTATACGGCCCGCTCAGCTGTGTTTTTTTGAAAGTTATTCATAGAAGTAATTCTGGGTTTTCCAATTTAACAGGCTTCTGAAGTAATGGAAGTCAATTATGAGGAATGGTTTTTGTAGAAAAAAAAGCAATTATCTGAACGGTTTTTACAGTATTGTTGTAAAATCTGTGGGAATACGCAATAGTTCAGGAATATCACGTCAGCTCTTTTTGTACTTACTTTTTCAAATTAACCTTTATTTGAGACTAAATTCAACAAAAAAATGTTTAAACTTATGAACAAATTAATTAATAACAATTATTACCAGATAAACTTATTAAGCTGTAATTTTTATAGCTATTAACTAGTACTAGTCTTAAAAAAGTGTGATTCTGCGGCAAGATGTTTGTTTATAAAGACAACTATTTGAAAAATTGCATAACAATCACGGATAACTGCAGATTAGCCCTCAACTAACTACTTCAGATAGGAGTACAGAATTACTTGGTCCATTATGTTTTCCATATAGTCAGGGTGCCCATAGGCAAAAAAGTCAATTATACATACTCTTTCCAAACCTCTTTCTATGGCTTGTTTAGGCCAAGTCTGACACCGTTTTCCTCTGACTTTTTTGGTTTTGGGGCGTTTTTCATTATTTGGGCCCTATAACTTTGACGCCTCAGACTGGAAAATCGGAAAAAGTTCTGCGTCAGACAATAAAATGTTGAGTTATAGGGTTCAAATAATGTATCTTGAGAAAATCAGCTGGTTATTAATCATTGATTAATATTAATTAATAATATGTGTGAATGTTTAAATCCATCAAAATCGAATTTTTGCACTTTTTATAATATAATACGTATATGAAAAAGTTAAGAGTGAGTTTCCAAGTCTAAAGAGTTAATATTAAGAAGATTCTAGTGCCGATCTAAGAAAGATGCTATATTAACTAAATAATTGTTCTTAGAGGTAAAAGAGGAGGTAAATAAGGAGACTAAGGTAAAACAACAGTATGTACTAAATATGATAGAAGGAAGGAGAGAGTTGACACCTTTGTATTTAGTTTACATCAGAGTACAGTGATCTAGGAGGGGATCGAGGTATGACGGTTCTAGGGCTGTATAAAAGCTGCGATGTCGTACTGATTCCCTTCCACAGTCGTGCTATGCGGTTATCAAACACTTCCCCCTTCACCTCAAACATTTCCCTACAATTTCGAGGCAACAGTTTCAGACATGCAATTAATAATAATTGGTCTCTATTCCAATTAATCTACCCTTGTCTCTTGCCAGTCAATATAACGTCATTCCTAGTTCACATCCACCTAGTTTCGACAAAGCCCTTGAGCTAAGAGCTAACGTCACCGCAGCGGTGGAATTTTATATAAATAAGTTTCCAAACTTGTGTCTCTTAACCGAAACGATGTCAAAACTGTCAGAAATCCATCCAGATATGTTAGCAAGTAGTTAAACACAACAAATAACTGTGATGTCAAACATATCTAGTTCATAAACAAAACATAAAAGAAAAGAGTAGCTTGCCGTGTAAAATTAATTAAACCAAGTATTTGTCACGCACATACATTTTACAAAAATAAATTTGAAAAACTTGGTTCAGCCTGAACAGAAACCTGCTCAGACAGAAAGAGTTTGAAGTCCGCAGTTGCGTTTCTACTGCTAGTATTTCAACAAGGTATACTATATAATAGTATATTTTGATATTGCTTTGAGTTAACATCAAGATGCACCACACACCTGAAGATGCTTCCAGCAGAGGAAGCGAAACATCGGACTTCAAACTCTTGCTGACACGGCTTTTACCAGAAAATTAAGTTATCTAATACCAATACGAAACAGCCCTCGGACGCCTCCACACTTAAGTATTATGCTTGTTTAATGGGGATTACGTTGAATTTGAATTATTAATTAAAGGATACTGGGAATCTGAAATAATAATGAAGTTCCAAGTTTCTAGTATACAGTTTAAATGAATGAAGCTAACAAAGGAGATCAGACTAAGAAGCATTCTTAAAGAAAGAAGAATAAGGAAGACAGAGATAAACGAAGCAAAAAATTCTTGGAACCTAATACTTGAAAGACTGTATCCCCGAAGAGAAGAAGGCAAAATTTCGTTTCGATCCACTTAGTTCCTTAAAAGCAGTAAACTTAAAGAACAAAATGTTTAGCACATTATGACCATTGTTGTAAAGAAGCTGTATAGTAAATATTAGGGGAAAAAATAAAACAGCAGTTCAAGATTAAGAATTCTTGAGAACGTTACATTTGTAGACAATAAACATTTTATAGCAGACTTACAATTTTCGAACAAGATTTTTCATGTATACTTTCTAGTCCGAATTTTGAAAAGTTAAAGTTTTCAATGACTTTATTTTACATCCATTTAAGCATAAATATTTTATTTTTTATTTTTAATCTTCTCCAAAACATTATTCGAAGAATAGAGTGCTTTTTAAAAGTAGGATTAAATTAGTTTTCATTGCGGACTTATTGCTTCTTTATTATACTTACTGAATATCCCTTGAATTTCCACTGGGAAATAAACACATTCTTAGCTTTAATTTATAAATGAAAAAAACTTATAAGACAATTTGTTTGTTATTGAACATTCAGTACAGTCATAATAAGACTAAGATAATCCTAAAATAAGTTTTTTTTTTCTTGGCAAATATAATAATAATAAGATTTCAAAGAAACCTGTTTAAACTTTTAATGAGATGATTAAAGTTCAACGAGAAATACAGCTCACGAAATAATGCCGAGAAATAAAAGTTGTTGCTCATCTCCTGACTTAAATTTAACTTTCAATTCCGACATCCTACACATAGTAATATTTCAATACCCTCAATTGCAATAAAATATTCTCTTCATCAAGAGAATGAAACTAATTGTCGTAATAATATATTCATACATCGTTTATATTTAATTATTGTTATTAAAAGGACAATTAAATGTTCTAGGCACATAATAGGCCTTCTGTGAAGCAAGCAAATGTATTTTTTTATCTAGGTAACATGAAATAAAAGTAAAAAATCGGTCAGACAAACTATCTTATATACGAGTTCATAATTACTTATTACTTAGCCCAGTGTTCCATTTATTAATTTTCAATGTTTCGTTGATTTAATTATTATTGATTATCTCCATCCACGTTTAAAGTTATTTTCTCAAGAGCAAGACTTTTCCCAGGAAAACGCCTCTCATAGTTGGATTCGTATTTAAATGGAATACATTTATAAATTTTGTAATCAAATCTTCGGATCTGTTTTAGAGAAATATTTATTTTTCGTGCTTTTTGGAGTTTTTGGTGGTTAGCGCCCCTAAATTTGAAGCTAAAATTCATTTCCCGATTTTGTCACGGAGTAATGATTTTTCTGAACATATTTGCCAAATTTCGTCAAATTGAGCCCACACCACGTGTCTGCAAAGAGATAAACACTTTTTTAGAAAAAAATAAATAAATAAATAAACACTTTTTTGGACTCGGGGGACCTCAAAATGTGTAAATCCATCAAAATCGAATTTCAGCACTATCACAATACTTTATATTTTATATGAGAAAGTAAAAAATATTATTCGTAAAAATTGCTATGGAGAAATGAAAATTTGGTTAAATTATGATTATAAAAAAAGTTATGATTATAAAATTAACTATTTTTATCCGAATTAATAACTTCATAAGTTATGGCTCCCTTAAAAACTCAAATATTATTAACTAATATAAAATAAGTGTTTTGGCTTTTTATTTTAGTGCAATATAATGAAGCAAAAAAAAATTTTTTTTCATAAATGTTGCGAAGTAAATTTGCTAAATGAAAAAAGTANAGTGTATTTAAAAGTAATGACTAGGATTTATTATAAAGAAATGATAAATTGTTAGTCTTATTGAATATTATTCAGCGAAATAAAACTATCAAAATACTTCTTTTGTTCAAACAAAGAACAGTCTCATTAGTATTCTTTATTATAAATCTTAGCCTTGTAAAGTTCAAAATAGTTTTAAGAAAAATTTATTCCGAAAGATTTCTGTTTCGCAATTTTTTGGCTGTACAAATTAAAGGAATTGAAAAAATTTACTATTATAATTTAATCATTAATTATAAAGAATTTATCATAAAGAAAAAATACTAAATAGTACGTATTACATCAAATATAACATGTTAAAGAGTGAGACTATACAGACTACAGAGTACAGTTACGCAAATCTTTACAAGTTATAACCTTCTCTTGTTTACGAGGTTCAATTGTAACCACAGAGAATAGATTGTAACCTTCCGGTACAAAAAGTCTTCGTTGTATTTAGCTTCTAGTGTTTAAGGAGCTATAAGCCCTTACACTTTCCTACTGAAGCCTAGTCTTACGACGACGTTAATTGCTATTTTAAAATAAAGTGAGTGCTTAAATTTAGTTGACAACTTGTCATTCCCTTGCTTCAGTAAATCCCCATTTTTTGCCTCTTATCGCTGCAAAACTTACGCTCTAGTGTGTACAAAAAAATTATGTACAAAAAAAAAAAATAAATTAATAAAAAATATTGTTAACATAATTAAATTGTGCAAATTATCTTGATTATTATGTTCAATGCGATAAATTAGCTCTTAAGCGGCCACACGATCAATAGTATTGTCAATAATATTATTGTCAATATGTCATTTAATAACAAATTTTCATCAATACTGGTTTTTGTTTATCGATACTAACTCCACACACGGTCAATAGTATTGACAATACTTTTGTGTATTGACAATACTAGTGACCGTGTGCGGGCCACTTAAGCTTTTTTGAACAGCTCTTTCTGCGTTAAGTACTGTTATCACTTAAAAATTTAAAGTATTTGCGTAATAATCAAAGGTTATAAAATTCCACCACAGAAACACTTATATTCTTCCGCATAATAATTTTAGTACAAAACTAAATTACATACATTTCTAAATAATAATTATTATTATTACTTTCACTGATGAACACGATAATGGGCCTTGTCAGTTAGAATTGAATTATTAATAATTAAATTTCGCGGCATTGTATCGTAACACAAACAACGTCTCTGGCTAATTCACTAGTTGAAATCGTAATGGAATACTAAGAGTAATATACTAGTTGCTATATCGAGTAATATACAGGGGCTAAGTGAGTTAGCGAGACCTCTGTTGTATCGGAGAGGAAGTAAAGGTGACATATGGTACAGTGTCCGTGTGAAATCGTGGGAACACGGCCAAAACGAGTTATCCGCTTGGCTGGCCACGCCGCCGCCTCTATACACTCGATAACCATAACTTGCTCTGCGGATTCCCTAACGGCAGCATAGATTCCAGATATATTATAAGGCCTATTGTACTAAGGTGCCCAGCAGCTCCTTTATATTCGAACTACATAAATTCCCCGAGAGCTGAGTTTGGTTAAAGTTGATGAGAAGGAATGGAAAATGGGCAGAGATCCAGAAGGTCCGAGTCTTCTTAAATTTCTAATAAATAAACACAGAAATGCTTCGGACAGATATGAAGACCTCAGCAGGAATTAAGTAAACCGTGCCTAACTAAACTCAGTCAGTTAAATCAGGTCAATTAAGGTTCAAAAGCACTACCACTTTAATTGTCAACATAATACTACAAACCATATTAAAATTAAAATTAAAATTTAACCGCGTGTATACTTGGTTTTGTTAATTTTTTTAAACCATAGAATGTTTAAATTTTAGCTAATGATAAATGTATTTATATTTGTGGATAAAGCAAAGAAAATACAACATTTTAAACATTTAAAATTTCAAAACAATAATTTGTAAATATGGGACCATGTCAAAACAAATAAAAAAAAACTTTTTAAAAACTTTGCGGATTTTTTCCGAACTAACATTCCATACAGTAAAATTTGCTGTAAACGAATAAAGTTCTGCTGAAAGATGACTAAAAGCATTAAAATAATGCATTGTCATTGTGTTCTGAGCTATTCTGAAAGTTTTAAATGTCTAGCTACTCGGGAAGTTAGTTAAAATTCGATTGCAAGATTTGTACTGGATAAACAATCAAACAAACAAACAAGAAAGCAAGCTAATAAAAACGTAGTAAAAAATAGATCAAATCCTATCTCATTTATTTATAATGACAAGTGCTTTTCACGGAATATACAATGTCATTAATAGATATAATATCATTACTTTTTCAAAAAGAATAATGCTTAGAAAAAACACTATTTAACTATTCATCAGTATTGAAAATGACCAATAACAAACATTACATCCTCTTCAAAGCGGATAACAAAAAAAAGCAAACATTTCATTATTTAACTAAACAATA
Organism: Gerris buenoi; assembly: GCA_001010745.2. Lineage (NCBI taxonomy): Eukaryota > Metazoa > Arthropoda > Insecta > Hemiptera > Gerridae > Gerris > Gerris buenoi. The sequence goes on from KZ651342.1 coordinate 28,570, forward strand.
TTTGAGGCAGGACAATCCTATTACTTTGACACTTAGTTTTCCTTTGGTTTACAGAAAAGAAAACAGTACTGTTACAGGTCACTACGCATAAGCTACAAAAGAATAGAACAATATAGGATCAAAAACCAGATAGAGCAGTAAGACAATGAGAAGAAAAAACAAAGCCACCAAGAAGTGGTAGCGAAAAAAGGGTAAACCCTGCTATTGTTATACTTTTATCAGAAATTATATCCACACGAGGTCCACGTCCACATTCCCAGAAATCTCAACAAAACCTGTCTAAAGCACTCAAATAAAATTCTTAAAAACCCCTTTTTTGTGTGTTGACAATAAAATACAGTTTTGAAAATAGGAAGTTGGGAAGAAAAAAAAAAGGGGGGGGACTGATAAGAACAATATAAAAAGACTAAATAAAGAACTAAAGAAGAACAAGAGTTATTCTAAACCTTATTTGCATTGGTTTTGAAAGAAAATCTCAAATAGCCTCTATCTTGTAATAGAGCCTAATCTTGTAGTTTTTGCTCGATTTATAACTTTCACGATAATGCAATTTTCTCTTATTGGATTATTATTTCATAACCATTATTTTATTTTTTATTCTTGGAAAATCCGATAAAAATTATAAAATGGGGTAGGTAATTAATTATTTGCGGTCAATTTGTAATACNCACATAGGACCAATCGAAGTTTTATAGAAAAACAAATTAAATTCTACATTTATTTTTATTTGGCAGTAGCTACAAACAATATTTTCATCGCCATCTTCAGTCTCTGCGCAAGAATCATGTGTCTATTCTTTAAAAATTCAAATAACAAAATGGGGAGTACCCCATACCTTTACGGTCCTCAGTGCCCCAAGCCACATGTCATTAAAAAAACATTTTTTTTGACAAGGTACACGATAAACTTAAACAAATAAAAACAATTTAAATTAAAAAGATAAGACCTAAGTTTATCAGTTACCGTTAATTTGTTTAAAAATACTGTATCAAAATAATGTTATAATGAATTATATATAACGTAAATATTTGATCACTTTCCTTGAAAATTAAAAAAGTGTGTAAAAATTTATTAAACTTAGTTAACTCTGCTAGTGATTGTTCACAACTAGAATCAAACTAACTCTAATAGATTATACAGATTTCCGCTTAGTAGCGCCACTATACAATAAAAAAACTCAATGGAAGAAAAAAAAAAGGGGGGGGACTGATAAGAACAATATAAAAAGACTAAATAAAGAACTAAAGAAGAACAAGAGTTATTCTAAACCTTATTTGCATTGGTTTTGAAAGAAAATCTCAAATAGCCTCTATCTTGTAATAGAGCCTAATCTTGTAGTTTTTGCTCGATTTATAACTTTCACGATAATGCAATTTTCTCTTATTGGATTATTATTTCATAACCATTATTTTATTTTTTATTCTTGGAAAATCCGATAAAAATTATAAAATGGGGTAGGTAATTAATTATTTGCGGTCAATTTGTAATACCCATCAAAAAATCTTTAAAATAAAAAATAAATAATATTGTTAAAACAAAAATTAAAATAACTTTTAATTCTTACCCAAAAGTATCTCCCCCCCCCCCTCTTAACTTTTGAACGGTTCGAGATAAATTAATGAAACTTGGGGGATCTCTACCATGCAAAGGGAAGTTTGTTTTCATGATATCACCCACTAGGGGCAACCACCCACTTTGCCCCTAGGC
>KZ651342.1:43158-82177 GCA_001010745.2 Gerris buenoi
CCTGTGTACCAATTTGGACCATTTCAGATTTATACCTTCCTGTGGTTGGTCACATTAACCGTGCCGTATTTCGTGCGGATCGGTTCAGCCATTCAGGAGAAAACTTATGTACCCCGTACCTCGTACCCCTGTGTACCAATTTGGACCATTTCAGATTTATACCTTCCTATGGTTAGTCACTATGACCGTGTTAAATTTTGTGCAGATCGGTTCAGCCGTTCAGGAGGAGTATGCATCATAAAAAACGCAATGTGTAGTATAAGAGCTTCGCTTCGCTCAGCTCAATTATCAACTCTTGATGTATGAATCTTTGATGTTTTTTTAATGTTTTCGGTTAGTTTAAGTTTGTTTACGGTTTAATATGTTATAAAAAAAAAATAAAAATAGTATTTTCCCAAACAATTTAAGCCATCGAAAACAAATTTCTGACAGGCCATTTCAGAATTAGCACGTAAATTGTTAAGCAGATTTTTTACCACAATTTTTGGGGGGAAATCATACGTAAATACAGGCCATTTAAATGATGAAAAAAAAAAAAATCAAATTTTGTCCGAATTCATGTATTTATACCTATTTCTTACATACATTGAATGAGCTAAAATTGTAGATATTGTTGATAAGAACTTGTTAACCATTAAAATTACCTTAACAAATAATAGATAACATAAAATGTTAACATTAGTCCAGTCTAAAATATCGACATTTCTAAAGGGAACGAAAAAGAAACCTCTACATGTAACATATCGTGCCAGAAATGAGCGACTTCTAGTTTGCCAGGATTAACTTTTCAAAAACACGATATAAATGATGATTTTTTTTGTTTTTGTTTGCGGAAAAGCCAAGAAGTCACTAATCAGTTAGTTGACAGGTATAGTCATGCACACCTCAAGATTTTAAACTATAGCGTTTAAAGGCTTTAAACGTTAAGAATTGACGTCTGTAAACTTGTTTATAATGAATTATAAGTTAAATCCACTGAGTTATGAAAACAGGCGAGGTTATGCTAACATTTTTAACGGCTTATTCAGACGTTGATTGAAAGTAACGAAAGGAAATTTATAAAAGAATCAACAACTCATGCAAAATAAATTTATTTACCACATCAATTTCCTTATAATATGTAATAAACGGGTTAATCATGAAGACTTTTCGTTAAAATAAACTACGTCATTTTTGTTTATGCAATATCAAGTCTTAAATAATTATAACGTGATTCTCCCTAACGTAAGTTTACAAATTTTTGCTGGATTTGTTTTAATTTTCTAGCCAATTTGTCAGAAGGTACAGCTTTTATTCCTTGGGGAAGGTAATTATACAAAATTATAGATACATTTTACGGGGAGTATCAGTATAATTCTGTACGACAAATTGGCAGCACTAATTAGTCTTCATACCTAGAGTTACTGCTAAGAATTTCAGACATTTTTAAAAAATTCCTTGCTGCATACAACCTTACTTTATGAAAATTCTAGGAAATGTCAGAAATCCGTGTTTTATAAAATGTTCTTTAAAGAACGACTTACTGCTTAAACCGAGAATAGTCCTAATTATTATTTTCTTTAGTTTAAAAGCTATTGATATTCAATGAAGATTATTAAAAAATATAACGAAACAAGTTAAAATAGTCTGACACTAAAGTGTGGAACATGGGCTTCCAATTTTGTGCCTACTATCGAAAAACCGATCAAATTTCTTTACTATAGGATGAATACATTTTTACAGATAGATGTGTTAAAATAATGCTTGTGTGTATTGAAAGAGAAAGAAATGATCGTAAAAGGTTTAATTTAAATTTAATTTTATTTTGAGGAGAAGAAGATCATATATGAGAAGTTCATCGAGTTTTATAAAGATAAGTTTCGAGCTTCTCATGGTGATAGAGATTATAAAGTGTATGGATTGTGGTTTGAAACAAGAGGGACTATACCAGCTAGCACTAAAAACTTCTTTGACGAGATCGGTACGGACCAGAATTTTTTAAGACTACTGTCAGAGAAAATATAATTTTGGACTTATTAGGTATCCTTAACCACCATATAATATATTCTTAATTGTTATGTTTATATTATTTAGTTTTTAGTATTATGAGTTGATGAATTACTTGATAGTTCATTGTAATATCCTTGCCAAACTTATAATATTTTTATAGTGCTACTCTGTATGTATTAGTGTATCACATTATACTTTAAACTTTATGATTTATAATTTAGCTTATTATTAATTTAAAATGTTGTCATTAGATTGATAAGTACGCTGTGTGTGAAAGCAAACTTTAATAAGGCCAGCCTCACTTGTTTATATTTTGTAAATATAGTGTTTATCCCAAAAAACTGACTTATACTTTTTTTTTTGTTTAATAAACAAAGAATATTCTTGAGGATAAACTGGGTGTCCAAAATACCTAATCTGTTGCATAGTAAAATTTAACTTCAATGAAATCGTTGTACCTATTTAATAAGGTTTCGTCTCATGTATAATCGGTAGAGACACAGGAACTAAATACCTATATTAACAAGTGGGAATAGTTTTTCTCTTAATTTATATCTCAACTTAATATCATTTATATAATCAAGAAGTGTCCCAAAGACTCACATCGATGAATTGTTATTGCTAAGCTAAGGCAACCACATTTATTCCAATACAAATAAATGTTTGTTATGACTTGTTGGTCTTTAAATAGATATAATAACTAATCTAGACATAATAAATTAATTTTACTTTTTTTCTAATTTTAAAATTAAGACCGTTGCCACGGTCTTAACGGCTCATAATACATAGATGGTTAAAATCTAATAAAAAATAATAAATTATATTTTAAAATCAAGAATATAAACTGTCCTCATATCATTATGTTCATACATTATGTTACTATAAGTCACAGTAAAAGAAAGTGGAATAAACGCAACCCAAAAGATCCGAATAATTTATGATATTAAATATTCCATGTGTCCTTCATTTGGCATTCCACGTTTCAAACTCACGTCACCAACCAACAAAACCTTCATCATCATGCAAGCAAATCCATGTCTCGGGCCGAAAAGAAATATGTCCACGAGAGACCAAATGAAAATTTAATGACATAAAGGAATGTCACTGCAATAAAAGTTCTTTTGATACTAGACGCATAATGTGTTCTTAAAAATAAAATAACCCTAGTTTGTCGAACATAACAATGTATTAACTAAAACTCAATTTATTAATACATATTTACATATTTTATTAACAATGAACACTGGATATGGGAAGTTTCAAAGTATCAAAATCGGCTCCAAAAAAGTTAGTTCAAAAAAAAAAAAATATATATATATTTATATGGGTTAGTAGTTAGTTTGTCAAGAAATAAATCAATTAGAATGTATTTAAGAAAATTAAAAGGGATTTTATTCTTTGTTACTTCAGAAAAGATAGTAGACATTTTTTCTTATAATGTAGGCTTGCTTCACGGTTATAAATGTATGTTATAACAGCCGAACGACAGTTCAAACACGAGCCAACATAGTGTTAGTAGTGAAGTAGCTTGTTATTCATGTGAGTAGCGTGGAATAGCGGACTCCTAAACAGACTACCTCGTGCACTTTATCTTCGCCCGTTACTGACCTGGTAATTCAGACGTGTGTGTTTCCATAGAGCTTTGTCACACTTAAACCGTTTCGTATTTAGTCGGATTAAATTGCCAGGAAAATTATCCCTAAAACTACTTTTGTCTTCTTTACTTCTGTATTGTCTCTTCACGACTCCATCCTCTAAATACAATGGGTCTTTCTGAATGCTGCAAAAGAGGCAATTGCAATAATTTACCCTCAATGGAATGGAAGTTAAATAGAATAGGATTACTTCACATTAAACTTAAAATGTCGAGTATTTATTATTCGACTAAAAATCTAGAGCGCTCCACGTTTATACATATAGAACAAAAAAGAATTAAAGTTGATAACACGGAAAGTAAATAAGTAATATAAGAAGGTCTTAGTAACATTTTATTTTCTTAATATAAACATTTACTTCAACACAGACTGGATTATTATGCTAACGGTATAAAATATTGTTATTAAGTAAACATAGAAATATTTTGGAGAAATCCACACGCGAGTATGATAGTCAACAATAAAATCAAGGAAACTCATAATAATAATACTCATACCATTAACTGAATGTTTTACAAGATGAGCTGTACAAATAAACAATAAATTTAACACAATAATAAATCATTCAATTCAGCCTTAGCTTTACATATAAAATATATATATATACAGTGTGTCCCCGGATTGAGTTGCCTATACGTGTAAATTCAAAAAAATTTCAATTTTCGTAGTAAACCTACTCTTCATAAAATCTCCTCCATGTTTTGGGATGAAGATTTATCACATTAAAAATTTCGTACCATGCACCCTGTACACAAAATGTACAAATTTCTGAAATTGGTCAAGAGAAAAGTGGTCTTATTTTTGACTTTTCGAGAAAATTTTATTCTTTATAAAAATAAGTATTTTCTATTCTAAGATAAGTTTTGACACAAAAAATTTGAAAAATAGACGTCAAAAATCCCCCTCCCCCTTTAAACATCTTTTTTTATTTCTTGCCTACTTTAAGTTGCTTTAATCAAAAAGGTTATTATCACAATTCTTGATGCATACAACATGACCTTTAAAATTATTCTTCATTTATCCAGTTCGGACAACTTCAAATATTTTTCATATTTGAAGGGGGGGGGGGGATTTTTGACATCTGTTTTTCAATTTTTTTGTGTCAAAAGTTATCTTAGAATAGAAAATACTTATTTTTATAAAGAATAAAATTTTCTCGAAAAATTAAAATTAAGACCACTTCTCTCTTGACTAATTTCAGAAATTTGTATTTTTTGGATTCAGGGTGCATGGTACGAAATTTTTAATATGATAAATCTTCATTTGAAAACAAGTAGAACTTTTTATAAAGAGTGACTTTTTGTCGAAATATTATATTTTTTTTCATTTACACGTATAGGCAACCCAATCGGGGGACACTTAAAACCGAATATTTCGATATTAACTTTTTGATGGCATAAATTACTTTTGGATTGAAAATAAAACATTTTATAAAGAGTGACATTTATTTGAAAAATCAATATTTCTACCACTTTACTCTTAATGCAATTTTAAAAAATTATATTATTGAGTGCAGTTTACATCTAATTAATTTTTTAATATGGCAGTTCTCTATTTGAAAGCAAGCAAAAAATTTTATGAAGAGTAACTTTTTGTCGAAAAATTAAAAATAATCCCACATTACTCGTGTAGCAATTGTAGACAGTTGTGAATTTTGAGTGCAGTTTACATAGTATGAATTTTTTAATATGATAAATCTTCATTTGAAAACAAGCAGAACTTTTTATGAAGAGTGACTTTTTCTCGAAAAATGAAATTTTTCGTCATTTACACCTATTGGCAACCCCATCCGGGGGCACACTGTATATGTATATATAATTATTAGAATAGATAATTACCGTACATTTACAAGCATACATGGTACTTCATACATATTTACATATTAACACATACAGTACAAGCTTTTTTATACGAACTGGATCCAAAGATGGTTTTAACTAATAGAATCATCTTCAATGAGAAAGAACCTTTTAGAGAATACACTTCTATTTACACTACATTCTTCTAGCATATACATATACATATACGGCTAAGCATTTCCTAGTATATGTCTATCTAAATTATACTCAAAATCCTTAAGGAGTGGATCAGCAAACAAACATGGTGTTGTTATCGTAAATTATGATGCATTTAAAGGGAAGAAGTCTAATACATGTTTAAGCAATAAGTCATACATTGATGTTTGATTTTCACTGCTTCTAATGTGATTTATGAATCAAAGTAATGGTGCGAATTCCTCAAGCATTGCTTTAAATTGAAGTCGAGAAATAGAAACCGGTTCGGAATTGTTCTTAGTTCGTAAAAATAAATTCTTGATTGGTATTAACCTCTCACGCTGCATTAAACTAAAATAAAGAGTCCCGGGGCCCTGCTTTTCTTCGGCATCCTTTTTATTTGTACGAAGGCGAAGCGTATATATAAAGGCGAGTCGATTGTTTATGGAACCGGAGTAAGTTTGTTAAATGAATTAGGGTGGGTACAGGAGGGCATGAAAACACTAAGTTTCTTTTCCCAGGGCGCTTTCGCCTTGACGTTATTGCCAATACCAAAAGAGACCATAACAGTATATATCGAACGTTAGGGCGGAAAATAAGGTCGGTTCAAGATATATGGTAGCGGGGAGATTAAGAATTAAACAACCTATACCAGACCTAACATTTCTCTTATTGGTCAATTTTTGTGCAAGGGTAAGAGTATATATTTACTCAAGACTTTTTCCATCCTAAGGGTTTTTTCTTCCTTATGTTCAGCGTCACTCCCCCTTCTATATTACTTTTTTTGTTTTTCCTTGGACTGTTGGGAAAGAAGAAAAGTTTGTAACGGCAGGAAATACACTTGAAATTTTTCATTTTTATTGCTATGGCTAGGTTTAAACTGTTTCGAACAGGAAATACTGCTTGTCTCGGAATTGAGATATTTTTCACCAAGAGCATCTTCGATTCTTTGGTAGTAGACTATCTTCGATAGTCTTTCTTTTCCAATTGAATTTTTACTTGAAACAGAATATAGAACAAAAGTTACAAACAATAAGGGCATTAGACTTCGATGACATCAAAAGCAATGTAAGACTTAGAAAACAGATTCGGATTTATGTAACCAAACAATGATTATAATAAACATAATTTCATTCATAAATAAAACTACAAAAATTATTTTCCAATGATAATGAATTATGCTTAATACTAGCAATTGGTCGTTCGTACAATAACTTTTGATAAAAAGATAGAAGTTTAGAGATAATGATAATCCCGACTTTAAAGTAAAGCTTCTTCTCTGTACACATTTCCCAAAATAATAATATTCGAAAAAAGAGATAGCTCGAATCATACAAATTAGTTCTTGCGTTAAAAATTCAAATTTTTAAAAGTTTTAGCTTAAGTATTAGTATCTAGAGAATTAATTAGTATCTCAAAAGGGATAATTGGAATGATGACATCGTTAAAAACTTTTTCAGCACCTTAGAAATGGCGTTTACAAACTGGCGACTCAAAATTAGTAATGTAGCGCATAAAGGACTCACCTAGAAAACAAAATAATTTTGCTCTTTTATATGCCATATTTGTTTTTAATATGGCTACAAGGGAACATTTTTCAGGAAAAACATACATATTCTTAATCTGCCAGAAAGACCATTAAATATAAAGTTAACATGCTACAAACCAAAGGTAATTTTGTAAATTACCTACTTTTTGTCCATATTTGTTTTAAATAAGCGCTAACACTGGAAGTTTTGTGCTGACAGTTATTATATTCTTTTATTATTCTTCAAAAACTTTAAATCGTTGTAAAACACGCCATGCTGAGTAAAAACTTAATGATTATTCAACCGTCATAATGGCCACCATCTTTAAAATATTAAGTGTCAAATTTCGAAAATCTGTGCAATAGTCACAAATGCTAAGATGCACCTCTATGCCGGATTTCGTGCAAATCGGTCAATTGTTACGCAAGGAATCGTTAGTCAAAAACATATACTTTTAAAATCCCAATCTTTGAAATGAACAACTCACTAGGCTCGTTCAATTAACTAAACTTAACTTGAAGGACCTTAAAAAAAATTACTTGCAGAAATAGGAGGAGAGAGACAGCGAGTACCCAAGCATATCAAATGCGTGTTATATTGTTTGAAGACGCCAACTTCATAAGACAGCCATACACGTTCTGTAAACCTGAGAGGCAAACCTGGGTATGTAGGTTTGAATCGAAATCTCATAAGACCTTCCTCTTGCTTTGAAGTTCAAGTGTGCAAACTTTCATCAAGCTCGGAATAAAACTGTACCAGGAACAAATAAATAAACCAACAAACCCTCTTCTTTGATGCAGAAATTAATGAAGTTGGAACCTAATAAGGCGATAAACAACTACCGTTTACACACTTTTAAAGTTTTTTTTTTTTAGTTTTGAATATTTGGAGCAATTATCAAACCTGCCATACGAATTGCGCACTTTGTGGAAGCCAGTGTCAATTGAGAACTGAAACCCCCGACCGTTTACCCTACCTGTAAAGGTTCACCTCTTAGTTATGCCGCATGTTTATGGCCGCCTTAAGATTATATTTATGACAAAGTACTACTAAAGCTACCGTTTAACGGTATAAAACTTTGAAACACTGCTTTAAACGAGTATCCTTAAAAAAATATATCTTAAGTTATCAGAGAAAATAGAATAATAAATTAGCATGACCAAAGAGGGAAAACTGCTCCCGTAATTCACTTTATTTTCAAGTTTCAAAGAAAACTTTACAGCTATGAAACCGAATAAATTACTGAACAATGTTTCCTTGGACCTCTTTCTCATTTAATTTCGCTGTCACTTCTTGATATTATTTTTATTCATTCAGTCATTTTGAATATGGTGTTTGTAATTCGTTTAAATGTAGCATTAAATTAATACAGTAAAAGAGCTAAGCAAATGAAATAGTACCTAATACATTTATAATACCTAATACATTAATACCTACCTAATAATACCTACCTACCTTAATAATACCTAATACATTTAAAGACCAAACCTTATACATGGTGAGCCAGATAAATAGGATATTTTTAAAAAAATCGTAACTCCAGAAGTACCGTTTTAAATGTTTTTTATTAATATGAAAATTGTACCAGAGATGTTGAATTTCAACAATAGAGTGATTCCATACACTATAAAGCATCATCGAAATGAGGGCCGTAGAGCCCTGAAGACTGTTTTTTACCCGCTTAGCCATAGTCATCGGTATTATCATCTCTCCAATAAGTTGTCGGATTGCCACCTTTATTTTGTCAAGGTTCCAGAGCTTATTTTATTTAATATACATTAACCTGCATAATATATCCCCACTAAAAAATAATTGCTCGCTTACATTCAGGGTCGGAGGAGCGTGCTGGACAAGGAGTAATCATCTCGTAAAGAAATAACCACAGTGCAATCCTTGTTAAGGGATAAACTGTTATCCCATCTTGTGGGAACCATATGATGCGAAAAAGAATATGACGCCTCTGAAGTTCAGGTCGTAGAATGCCGTTCAAAATTCAAATGGCTACAAACCGATTAAAAAGTATTAAAACAACACAAAAGAAAGGCCAATGGCACTTAAACCGGAAACAACAGGCCAAACTTCCATCTGTCCAGAGTGGAGAGGTTGTTTTTGAAGCCCTTAGAGGTTACTTGGACACCAACATTTGAAGTTCTGTTTGTTAATATGACCAGGTTGGTGGAAATGTGAATCATGCCATCAGGCATCAAAACCGAATCATTAAATTGATATTTAAAAGGACGATTTTTTTTTTTTAATCGAAATAGTTTGAGAGATTTTTGAGAAATATATAACTCTTTAGAATTTTTCAGACTTAGGGGATCTTAAAATGTGTAAATTCATCAAATTTTTGCACCTATACAGTACAATCTTTACATAACGTATACTATGCACATGAGAAAGTAAACACAACGTATTGAAACTTATTCATAAGCTGTAAAAAGGTTAAAAGGTTTTGAAATAACGTTCACCAAAGTTAAAAGAAACAGCTACATTTTTTAAGACACCTTGAAAACGTCCAATAAATATTCTATGAAAGTCAGACGGGAAAAAATAGATTTTAAAAAGAGACGGGCCTAAGGTAAAAAAGACGCGAAAAGTGATAATAAATTTTAGAGGAAGTGGGTGGGGATATAACAGGGTAAAGACAGGATGAAGGAGGTGAGCTGGGCCTCACTAGAGGCAAGTATAATATTTTTGGATTTGTCTTAAGGAGATTTAAAGTGATGGCGGGAGAAAAAGCGGCAAAAGGAGGTAAGGCCCCTGGTAGTAAGGAGCCGGGTGTCACAAGGGCTTTACAGGGCCGAAAGCATTGCGATCTCCAGGCACAAAGAACTCACGACGACTCGCATCAACCCGTCACTAAATACATAAGTATGTTTACACACACTCTTCTTTGAAAAGAACCCGGCATCCTTTTTTTTCTTCACACATACTCTTCAAAAAATATTCGATACAAACGTGTACGTACAGTTACCACTGAATTTCTCCTTGACACATGAATTTTACACGATGATACATTCAAAACCCTTTACAAACACGTGTAGGCGTTACACACTGCATTCATAAATATATATTTTTTCTCGGGTGAAGAAGGTTTATACTTTCTCACGTTTCAAGCCATTTGTATTATTCTTTTCACACGGGGCAATGAGAGCGATTTCCCTTTAGCAGGCTAAAATATATTCTACCTTTCCCGGGCTCACTCCTCCGCCGGCCCCTTCAAAAACATTCGTGCTATTTTTTAAACGTTTCACATAGAAGAGGCGTTTGACGTAATTCTTTGAGACCTTTATAAACGCTTAGAATTTATCAGAAGAATCGAATTTTAACCTTGGCATCGTTTAAAAAAAATTATAAATTTCAATAAATTTGATGATTCTTAGTTTCAAAAGTTTAATAAAATACATATCTCCAAAACCGAATCATAAATAGGGTGAAACTGAAGAATATGAGGCGGTTTATAGAAAAGATATGGCGGGGCCTCACTCTAATGTATTTTACATGAGTAATAGAGGTCAGAAGTCTAGAGCAAGTAATCTAATCAGTATTTATATCACGATATATCAGATTTTTGAGCAGCCCCGCTTCCAATATTATTAGTTCGCAAGTATGATTTTTCATAACAGTATACTTCAGCAGGTTCAATATACTTTAGGGTTGACGCTTTTGCACAGACTATAAACAGAAATATTTTTTAGACTAACGGGATCTTAAGAAGTGTATGTGAATACATAAAAATATCCAAAGTATTATACCCATATTTATACATATATACTAATTATATAAAAAATAATATTGTATCTAAAGAAAAAAACAACCTAAAGAGAATCTAAGAAGGATAAGTAAGTACATATATATTTGTTTTATTTAACATACTTGCGTAATATATGTTAAAAGGGTATTTCTACAATCTTCTATTTTATAATAATTGTAACCATACAAAAGCTTGAGTATAAATTTAAACATTACCTTGAAGAAAGTTTTTGTGAAGTTCCGATCTACGTNTTTATAAATAGTCTTCTTTGATGTAAGTCGTATAGGGTAAATCATTTTTATAAAAACAACTAGGTAAATTGTAAGGTAGAAGGAAAAGTCTCTCCACGTAAGAAGTACGTATTCTTACGTGAAGACACTTTTCCTTTTACCTTAATGATGAAACTAAATATAAGAAGAAGTCACAAAAACAATTCGACACATATAAAGAGTAAAAATATAAACACTAATTAACTAATATGACTTAATTATTTAACGTATGGTTTTAGACTCAGACATGCTTACAGCACGAGAATCAGGAAACAACTGAGAGGAGTGGATAAGGTGGACGGGTGGGGGAACCAGCTGTTTTGTTTACATTTTATTGAAAACTATACACTATACTTAAACAATTGTGTTTGTTTTCACTTTAAGTTGATATTACTGACCATTGTATAATAGAATATTTTTGTTTACAATAAAGTCTCAGTTCATCGTCAGCCTTAGATCAAAACATCGAATATAAATGACTCATATTAAAATAAACAAAAATTAATGTTTACAATATTTATTATATTTAACACAAACAATATAAAACAATTATTTTTGTTTTTGTTATGATATTAAAAAAAATTATTCTATCAATAACAACATAACATAATTCAATAAGTATAAACATAATATGTATATTTTACAATTTGTGTTACTGAGAGACACCTAGGGATGTTTCACGCAAGCGTGACACATAGGAACTGTTCCAACACCAGACAAACGTCACAAAGATGTTGGCTCGGCAAAACGCCATGTCCTGCATCGTTTCGTCGCATTCGACTCATCAGGGGCCCGACGATGCCCACCCAACTCTGGACCTACACTATACTGGATCAAGAAGATCATATATAGGACTTATCAGAGACAAGCGTGCTCTCAAACCGCCATTCTTTCTTTTTGATGAAATCAAAAATTGTTTTTTCTGTCTAAAATAAGTTGTCAGGTTAATTAGATTTATATAGCATATAACATCTTGGATGGACCCAAGTGAAACAGAGTGGTTGTAGAATGAAACTTATAAAAAGTGACAGTGACATAATAAATGTTGGTGGCTAACCGCTTCGGCTACGTTGTCCTACGAATTTCATCCTTCTAGAAAAAAATGGAGAGTGCCCCGAAACAATATTTTCATATTAAATCCGACACCTGTGTTCATGTATGTTTCTAAAAGGTAAAAATCAAATTACCCCTTCTACGTCTCTTTTGCTTTTAGTAGCCATTTCACGTCCCGGAGGAGTTTTACAACACGTGGAACAAGCCGAGCGAAGCTAGAACGTGGGGCATGTCACAGACTTGCGCAAGAGTGTACGTGACAAGTCCTAATGGTTTTGANTGGACCTATAATCGGCTCAAGAAGATAAGATAAAGGAATTATCAGAGACGAGCGTGCTCTCACACCGCCATTCTTGCTTGGCTGGCAAAACACATCTGCATAATCCATAATATCCTGCCGATCCATAATATGTATATACAAACTATATATATACGATTTTTTATAAATTTCTAAAATAACTCGTCAACTATAAAACATAAAGATATGCAGTTTACGTTATTAAGTGGGCAAATATACTTTGCAATGCACTTTGTTTGACCAAATCGATATTTATATCCATAGAAAAGGGGAAAATTACGGTATAAAATATTTTATATACTTACTTAAAACATGATCTATTCACCAGATTTAGATTTTTTTCGACTATTAACTGTTTTTTGCAGTTTTGGTCTTATAAAATATGAGACGTAAGAATAATTCCTTAAAATAATTTTATGACAAATAAAATAACCTGATTTGTAGAGTAGGGATACGAAAAACGAAATTTTTAAAGGATACATAGCACAAAGATTAAATTGATACAAAATGAAACCAAATAATATTATATATTTGTACTTACGGCAACCTAATACTCTTCCATTTAATATCCCACTTGACATATTTCCGTTAAATATTGCTACCCCTTGTTTTTAAGGGATTATTTGTAGGAGCTACCCTATATTTTTCCTGTGTTTGAGATATTACAAATGACATAACCTAAAATTTTTAAAAATGTTTACAGAAAAATACAGGTGCTCTAACCTCAGAAAGACGATCGCCAGAGATTATAGGGGTCCTAGGTTTTGCCTATATGAACCCTAAATATATATATATATATTTAAACAAAACTTAAATACACCAAAAAGGAAATATGACATTACTTCCATATACATTTGATAGATAAGAATCAATAGTTTCGTGTTTTTATTTTTATTTATTTCATTTTTTGTTCCTATATTTTTTTTTATAAATAGTCTTCTTTGATGTAAGTCGTATAGGGTAAATCATTTTTATAAAAACAACTAGGTAAATTGTAAGGTAGAAGGAAAAGTCTCTCCACGTAAGAAGTACGTATTCTTACGTGAAGACACTTTTCCTTTTACCTTAATGATGAACTCCATTATTAGGTAAATTTTTTGCATACGGCTATATTTCAAACATATCCTGGCCATATTCATGCTGAACTGGTCAAATTATGAAAAGTTTTTTTCCCAACATTTTATGAATATTTTATTAATAGTTAGATTTTATATCGTCTTTTTTTAATAATTTGCCTGACTTTTGCCATCCTTCTACTTCGCAGATACCTCATAAAATTAACAATTAAAACAATTTATTCAGAAACAAAAATTTAAAACTTTAACAATTAATAAAATTTGATAACAAAGATGACTAAGGTAACAAAAAAATCAATAGTTTTAAAATAAAAATTACCTGTAAAATAATATAGACTATTTTCAAACTAATTAATGTTTTTGAGTTACTCATTATGTATTTTAAAATTGTTTTTACCCTATATTTTAACGATCCAAGTTTAATGAGTAAAAGTTTGTAACTTTCTATTAAACTTAAATTTTTCGAAGTTTAACCCCCATGAATTAAATATTGTTACTTTCTTGTATGATTCTCTTGAGATTATGAAATTTAGGAGGGAGTCTGCTCAACCTTATTAGATTTACCCTACAAAATGCAAACCCTTTAAATTAATAAGTTAATTAAACTCTTAATTTTAGTGTAAATATCAGTAGTCCAGTAAAATTATTTATAATAATATTGTTTATGAAAGGATAAGTTGTTAACTTTCAAGTAAGTTGGTAAACTAGAAAATAATTTATTATAATAAGCTATATTGAGGTTCATGGTATTCAAAGGAATTATAAGAATTTTCATTGGCAAAGTTAAGTAATTTTAAAGAAGATACATTAAAAATCTATAAAACCATATAAGTCATCTAAATTAAAAATTATATATATATACACACATATAGAATCATCAATATATATAGATATATATATATTAGTGTGTGTGTTAGTTTGTTATAAAGTTATAAGTGAAAATATCATAATATTTGTTAATACTTAAAACTTTATCACTACCATCATTATTACTATAAAATAAACTCAAAGTTAGTGAAAGTAGGATTGGAAGAGAATTTTAGAATGTTTCTGTCGACATCTTCTTCGTTTAAAACTTAAGTAATCTCTTTTTTCTAGTTTTCTTGATACAGTAAAGTTCTCGAGCAAAAAAAAAAAGAAAGAAAGCCGGGTAGTAAAGTTTTAAAATTACACGTTGAACTCAATTAGGACAAGACAAACCACAGAATGTTGGGGTTTTCTTGTAGGAAACTTCACGTTAACCAGGAATTAAGAGTGTAGTTGCGTATTTGTTTTAACAACAAGACAAATAGAAGTAAATAACATTATAATATTAACAAATATCTTAAAAATAGAGATTATACTCTCAAAAGAATAAAACAATATAATTTTACATTAAAAAAAGAACTCATTTCTCATTTTGATTAAACGCCTCATAATTAGTTATTAAGGAATAATTAATATTCCTTAAAATCTAAAAATTTAAAAAATAAACAACTACCACGTTGATTAAATATTTACGTGACAAATATAGATTGGCGAGTATGTACGCAAGGGTAAGTATATTTATGGTTTACTTTTTTTCTAGAAGCTCTTCTTTCCCTACCTCTTGATAGAAGGGATGATGAAAAAAAAGTGGTTACAAAAAAAGAAGTAAAAACAGAGGACGTGGTCAGAGTGACATTAGGATTGGGTGGACCCTAGGTTTGGAGGGGCTGAGTGGGATCAAGAAATGACACGAGTGTGCGAGGGATTTAGACCCCATGAAACAAGATCAGGGTGCCCAATTCCGTCTCCGGACAAAAACTAGTCCATTCCTCCACGTCAGCGCCAGGCCTCTACACGCCCCGCTCTGTATTTAGCATTTTTTGAGCCATGTTGCTCTTTTTCCCTCTGTTTTTCCCCTTNCTATTTTACTTACTTCGTTTCAAGGGGTAGTGGAGCAATTTACACTATTTTACTTACTTCGTTTCAAGGGGTAGTGGAGCAATTTACACTATTTTACTTACTTCGTTTCAAGGGGTAGTGGAGCAATTTACACTATTTTACTTACTTCGTTTCAAGGGGTAGTGGAGCAATTTACACTATTTTACTTACTTCGTTTCAAGGGGTAGTGGAGCAATTTACACTATTTTACTTACTTCGTTTCAAGGGGTAGTGGAGCAATTTACACTATTTTACTTACTTCGTTTCAAGGGGTAGTGGAGCAATTTACACTATTTTACTTACTTCGTTTCAAGGGGTAGTGGAGCAATTTACACTATTTTACTTACTTCGTTTCAAGGGGTAGTGGAGCAATTTACACTATTTTACTTACTTCGTTTCAAGGGGTAGTGGAGCAATTTACACTATTTTACTTACTTCGTTTCAAGGGGTAGTGGAGCAATTTACACTATTTTACTTACTTCGTTTCAAGGGGTAGTGGAGCAATTTACACTATTTTACTTACTTCGTTTCAAGGGGTAGTGGAGCAATTTACACTATTTTACTTACTTCGTTTCAAGGGGTAGTGGAGCAATTTACACTATTTTACTTACTTCGTTTCAAGGGGTAGTGGAGCAATTTACACTATTTTACTTACTTCGTTTCAAGGGGTAGTGGAGCAATTTACACTATTTTACTTACTTCGTTTCAAGGGGTAGTGGAGCAATTTACACTATTTTACTTACTTCGTTTCAAGGGGTAGTGGAGCAATTTACACTATTTTACTTACTTCGTTTCAAGGGGTAGTGGAGCAATTTACACTATTTTACTTACTTCGTTTCAAGGGGTAGTGGAGCAATTTACACTATTTTACTTACTTCGTTTCAAGGGGTAGTGGAGCAATTTACACTATTTTACTTACTTCGTTTCAAGGGGTAGTGGTGCAATTTACACTATTTTACTTACTTCGTTTCATGGGGTAGTGGTGCAATTTACATGGTTTGACTTACTTCGTTTTAAATTGGAGTGGTGCAATTTACACTTCACCCAAATTTGGTTGCCTTAGCTTAGCAACAACAAAAAATCATTTCGAGGTGCTTCGTCGGGACACAAATCAATTATTATACAAATTATATGTTTTACTCTGATAGAATGAGAAAGGATTATTTCAATACTTTGAGTACACATTTTAGGCGAAGGCAAAAAACTAAATTAGATAGAGTAGCAGAGTTTTACCAATTACTCTACAAGATAATATCTCATATAAGCATATTTTATAAACAATAGAGGAAAAATAGTTAACTTTTTTTGTAAATATAATAAGTAAATATATAAGTTAAAAAATGTATTTTGTGTACTGCTTGGAGTTAAGTTACAGAGAAATGACATGTCCAGAAGGATGTATTTACAGCAAGTTGATAATTAAGCGAGAGTTTGGAAATAGGAGATCCAAGACTTCTGGGTAAGGGATTAGAGAGGCAAGTAGCGGGATTGGATGCTAGGTTATAAGGGCCGAGGAAACAGGACCTTCCTTGTTAGAGTTACTTTTCAACCAAGGATTTTTCTTTACTTTTTTCTTTACCTCTCTTCTACGTATTAACACCGTAATTATGGTCCTATAAAGTCTTCGTTTCTTCTCTTTAAATCAAACTTATTTGTTCAATAATCATCGGGTCAAATAAAACGAAATTACATTGCTTGTTAAAGTCAACATTGTTAATATATTTATTTATACTTTTTCAAGATTTTTACAATAATTATTTTTATAAATAAAAGGAGTCTTAGAATTACGAAAACTTTAATTAAAACCGTAGGTTAGATGCAGTGTAATACATACTTTTTATTATTATTATATAGAATCAATTGCACCCATAATTTAAATAACACTATTCAAAAAATAGATATTATAATATGTATATTATATTAAATAAAATAAAAGTGAAGAAAGTAGAAATACGAGAGAAAAACAAAAGTTATAGAAACGCATAGATCAGACTTGTCTTTGGTAATAGTCCCCTAAAACCATTTTAAAAGCATAGCAATTTTAGTAGATAACTAAAAGCGCTGGTTACTGTACAATAAGTCTAAATCATTAATTTTTAATGCTGATGATACAAAATGTGTTCTTTCACACAAGAATTTTACGGACTCTGAAGATGACCATTTGTCTTTACCAAAGCCAGCTTTGTTTAATATTTCTTTATTCCTAATCCAAGTGTATTAAGTGCTTATCTTCAAAATTTTTATGAAAACAATATTATTAATCAGATCGAAGAACAGTGGTTTATACTGATAATTCAAAATACATTTTTATTATGTAATAAAACCAACAAACAATCAACCAGGAAAGCATTTAAAGGGCTTGAATATTATTTAAATGTCACAATATATCAGCATACCATTTTATACATTCAAAGTCTTATAATCTTGAATACAATAAAGTAATCGTGTACATACAATAAAGACTAATCGTGATCATACCTAAAAATCAATTTTACAAATCTATTTTTTAATAAAATCGTGCACAGTATTGCAATCATCGCTGCTTTCAATATAAATATTAACATCCTAAAAAGACCCTTTGTGCTTCCTTGAAAACACATAATTTACATACAGACCTTTATTACCAGGTATTTTTGTAGGGTCTGTAGAATCAAGGCAGGATCCACTCGCACGTTTGCCTGTAATCAATATTCATAAAGCGGAGCTCAGATAGCGTACAGGCTTTTCCCTATCTACCAGCTTCACCCTCAGGGGAACGCGTCCTTTCTACCAAACAAAATATGTGGCAAGTAAATCATATCACGTGGACCAAATTTCTACTTTTCCGTAATATACTATCTCCTCTGAGAAGACTGCGAAAAAATCATATGTTTCATCTTTCGCTACCTATGTTCCTTTTCTTTATCTTATATGTTACAAACGGAATTCGTTTTTCCAACGGTAAATTTCCATGTTTTCTTGGTTCTATTTCTTCGAGATGTATTCCTCTTCCTCTTCTAAAATAAAAAATATATGGTAAAGTGTGGTATATAGTTGCTCGTTTCTTACATTTAAAAATGTGCCCGATACAACTACGTACAAAACTTTCTCATATACGAGTAAAGAAAATACTTCCTTGAATTAGTCCAGTGTTTTCCATGTGTTATTTGCTTCAAGTTCTTGATTTATATTAATCATTATTAAACATTTTATCAAAATAATTCCTCATCGGCGGAGAATCGAACCCGACCCTTTGCGTTAACAGCTATTTCTTCAAGAACTAGATTTTTCCAAAGAATACAAGACTTATATGATTAAATTCGAATTTAAAAGGAATAGATTTTAAATTTTTGAAATAAAATCATCCAATCCATGTTCGAGATATAATTGTTTTCACGTTTTTCAGAGTTTGAGGTTAGAAAATTTAGAGCTAACATTTATTTAACTACGATTGATTTAATGATCTCATCGAGTAGATGAGTAAGTGGTCGGATAACCCTTGTCCTGTAATGGCCTAAGATGTCGAACGGGACTAAAACCCAAAAAGAAAAAAAAACAAAAAACTACGATTGATATGAAATATAAACTTTTTGTTTAGATGCGTAGAAAGTGAGTATTTTCGTAGGTGTATTTATATTCATTGCGCATCTGAGTTTCGTACTTCTTCTTTACTTCCACACAATTACGGATATAAAGAAGAATTCTTCAAAACTAATTTTCTGTTTGTTTAATTAAAGTAACTGTTTTTTCTGTATTTATTATTAAAATCCAATAATCGTAGATAAAGTATTGTACGCAACTCGTGTGAAAACTGCATTTTGCTTTGCTCGTGTGGTTTTACTACCCTCGCTATCGCTCGGGTGCAAAGTCCACACTTGCATATAAAATGCTACTTACTTTCCGCACTAGACGCGTAATGTACTATTCTTAATATCTCCTCAGGGTATGATTTTCTGGATTTTTATGCCAAATTTCATCAAAAATGGCGAAGTAACCCAGGCTCCAAGCGACTGCAGAGTATGAGACCCGCTATCTCTAGTATTTAAATTCTTCGAAACTCGGATATTATTACAATACCTAGAACTTTATTAGAAATGCAAATAAGACTCAATAAGTTACATTGTCTATCCAACTGAAAGCAATTGGAAGTAAATCATACTACGTAGCCCAAATTGCACTTAATTCAACATATAATTGAAATATGCTGAATATCACCAACATATTCTACGTTTAATTTCCAATTTCCATTTGTGCAGTTATAGTAGGTATAATAAATAAGCAACAGAAGATTTGTACTGATTCTGGAGATTCTAATACCTGAACTAATCGCGAAAGTTACAATATATTAACATTTATTTATCTTCAACAGCTGCATTTGAATCTAAAGCTTGAGCTATTTACATTTAAAGTTGCTCAGCGTGGATATTTAACTAAGAATAAATGTGTAAATTTGAATTTAGAGGAGACGAAGATGTTTCTTAAAACAACGGGTAGAATAAAGATTTATAAAGATAAGGTAGAGCTATATTTTTAA
The DNA here is from genome assembly GCA_001010745.2 of Gerris buenoi. NCBI lineage: Eukaryota > Metazoa > Arthropoda > Insecta > Hemiptera > Gerridae > Gerris > Gerris buenoi. The sequence continues at coordinate 63,194 of KZ651342.1, forward strand.
TTAACTCATTTAAATCTTTCTCAAAGTCATATTTAAACCTCTATAACACTACTCAAACTTGGATCATTTGACTATTTCAGCACTCGTAATCAATATTTGTGTATTTTGCGCCCAAAAATTATATTATTTTTCTGCTTCTCCAGCCTCATTGTAAGTCAAACATTATTATAATTATGATAATATTTTACCTCATTTCTAAGTTTTTCTCTGCCAATAATAATAATCACATGCAACGAGAGCAAGATGGATAATTAATCTTGCAATCGGTAAAAAAAATAGAAAAAGAAACATCAATAGCTACTTAGATAGGTATTAGTTAATTAGTTGGTTTTGCATGCATCAGAATTAATAATATTTTTGTTACAATACGTAAGTAATAATTAAGTCATAGCTAGTAATAAAGATTAAACCTCAATTATTAGAAATAAGGCTATTTAATAATGTATCAATTGTTGTTAAATAAACAAAAAAACTACTTTATTCTTGACTGGGTTAAACAGTCAAAATTAATTTGTAGAGCTACCTATCTTTTCGCGGATTTACATTTTCAGTACAGACGAGCAGGTTGTTTCTGTTGTCTGATACATATTTGGTTTGTTTATTCTTTAGCTTTCTCGCGTTTCGGCCTGATAAATCCGCGGGTATATTACGAGCGGAGGATTACATCAGAACAGCAGTAGGGAGGAGGGAGAGTTGTTGCTCTCAGTGATATTGGACGAGATTATACTGGGATTGGCCTTGAAACAGATTTAACAGCACAGAGTGAATCCAAGCATCCCCTGTTAACTCGTGTTGATTAATTAGCACAGATATACAGCATCCCTCTGCCTTGCCCCGCCTCACTCTTATCACTAGACTATTCAACACTTTCACACCTACCCCAAACATTTAACTTGTTTATCTTTTCCCTTGGGGTCCTTCCTCTGTTCGGCTCATCCTTTATCCAACAATGCACTACAGTACCCAATATACTTTATCCTCCACTGCTATAATTTATTTATGGGACTCTAGTGCAGAGATACAAAAAACTTTTATTACTTTTCAGAAATTTAGTTGCTTGTTAATATCTCCTTTAGCAGTAGTGGGTTTTGATCTTCTTTTACACACTGTCACTTTCGTATCATGATTAATTACAGTCACATTTTTTTCCCACTAAAACAAACAAAACAAATGTTTTATTCCACATTTTTGTTCTTTCATTAAGTATCTACAAGTGTGGAATTAGAAAGAGCTATAAATTGTTGAGTTTTTAATAATGGCAGTTCTACATAGGAAAATATGAGGGAGCCAGGGTGACCGAGCGCCTTAAAAGGCACTCGCTCAGCTATCAACGAGTCGAGGCAACTCGAGGTCGTGGGTTTGATCCCGTGTCATGATACTCAGAATTGCATCAATGAATCGCGGACGGTGAAGGGCGAGGTACACTTTCTATGGAGCACTCTTTGTTGTGGGTCCGATCCGTGTCATGATGATGTGATTTGTATATATATGGTTCGAGGACGGAGCAGGGCGAGGGACACCCCCAATGGGGCACTCTTCCCTCACGCTTTGACGCGCGCTTATAAAGCTTACTAATGACCACACCATACTCGCTTCGGCAGTAAAATGTACAAATGTTTTATGAGTGAAGTGAAGTAGCTGGAACTCTCCACGACTGGGTGTAAAAAGGGCCTAAGTGATGGCCTAATCACAAGGTTCGAACAAGTGGTTCGTCCTACCCGTTCTAGTAGGAAGTACTAGACGACTACTTACTAGGTGAATATGAAAATAGCTCTAAAGTGCTTAAATCGTTTCAAGGAAAATGTTAAAAGATTCGTATAAATGCTTCATTAGTGAGAAGGATTTAATGTCGATAATTTTAACTTGAAGCTAAGAAAGGTTGATACTTAATTTGAGAATCAATATTCAGGACGTTACGGAGGGAATTGTTAGCGAGAGTTATTTCCCGGCTCTTGTTCTCCTTCTACTCGCTCCTTTATCCTTCCTTACCCTTTGCCCTGTTGAAGAGGAGGGCTCTGGTGCTTTATTGTCGGGAGAACCTGTATTGTTCCCCCAAAACAGACAACCCAGTACAATAACTTAAGTGCAATAATTCAACTCTGAGGAAAGCAACTCGAATCCATTAGCCCGGGAAGGAAATCTCGGCGAGTACTCGAGCCAGACCAACAAGTGTTCTCTCTCACCGCAGCCTCTGACTTGGCTCTCCAGATCACCTCACCTTAATCCCCTCAACAATCGCCACTTGAAATCCAACTCAAACTTAATCCAACTGCTTCAAAACCGGATTTATTTCAACGTCCCTCAACAGTATATTACCTAATTATATTAATTTATTTTACTAATTTTCTCAAGAAACTAAGCTCCAATATAATCATGGATTATCGCAAAATTGAATACCTAGCGTTTACTATATTAAACTGTATAACTGCCCAGTGACTTGCTCAACGCAGTAGCAAATATGAAAACTCATACAGTTATACAGATCGACTGCTTATATCAATTGACAACTAGAATCACAAAAACCTTTTTCTACGAACCTAATGTTATAAGCGTTTTGTTGTTTTCCAATAATTACAGAATTTTAAAATCTTAAGTAATTTATTACTTGGAATGAACTCTAATTAGCTGAGAATTGTTTACACTGACGTAAATAGTTTTAACACCAATAGAACGCAATATTAGCAATATTGTTTGCGCACAAAAAATGAAACTGATTGAATGGTTGATTCATCGACAAAAACTTTATTCATTCTAGAAACCAAAAACTGCAAAGAGGCCTAACTCATATTTCCTAATATTTCTTCTGAGCTGACCGAAGGTAACGAAAGCTGTTTGACCATTCCAAAGAATGAAAATTCTTTATATCTTATTTTAAAAGTTCTAAAACAGAAATAGTTTCGTGTCTGTCACTCTTTTTTGTTAACCAACTAAAACATCAATATATCGGACCAAAAAATATCGATATATTCATTTTGATATTGATCTTGCGATCTATCGACAACATTGTCATTTTCCCTGAGAAACCTAGATAAATCGGAAGAAAACACCTCTCAGGTGACAGAGAAAGGTCGGAAAATAGTCGATTTTTTTTCTTTCGTCGAGTTAGATCGTCCCCTCTCGATGTCGGATGTCTACAGTTTGATAAATCAAAGCTAGCGATATTTTCTTTTGATTTTTTGGCTAAAATTGATGTTAGTCTACTCGATGTCGATATATCGATATGTTCTTTCAATATCCCAATCATAAAAATCATCATATTCCAACGAGTTTATGTAAATTTAATAGAAGGTCAAAATTAGCTCGTTGTTGGTACCATATAATATATAAGTTTCAACCTTCTGCGTCCATTTGTTTCTCTTTGATAATAAGTTTTAAAAGCATAAAATAATTAAAGTATACCAAATATGAAGCGAAGAAGCTCTCAACTAATTGGCCAACTTGTTTTATAGAATAGTCATGAAATAAATAAGTGTAAAAGAATATTAGAAGTCAACTGTAATACGTACACACGTGACTAATATATATATATCCCTCTGCCTNAGAGAGAGAGAGAGAGAGAGAGAGAGAGAGAGAGAGAGAGAGAGAGAGAGAGAGAGAGAGAGAGAGAGAGAGATTTAGGTATAAAAATATATATGAATCAATAAGAGGTATAAAAGTAGACAGGGGTAGTAAAGTTTAATTTAATGTAGAATAAATAAAAAAGAAGGTATATAGGGTTCTGCTTGACTTAATTCCACCAGCCTAATATCTTACTTGAAGAGAGAAACACATATTATCTACCCCAACTTAAGTCTAATTTTATTCTGTATATTTTTTCTTTTTCCATCCACTTTTTTTAAGTCACGCGAGATCAATCTGTTTTCTTTCTCGTATTTATATTCCTTTTTTTTTTTTATCTTTCCTAGGGAGTTTCTTTTTTGAACTATCATTTTGTAAAACATATAGTACTTTGCGAAAAAGCTGTATTAGACTTTACAATTTTATATTAAAAAAAGCATTTAGTAAAATTAAACCACAATGACATCGCAATATATTAAGCTATATTTATATATCATTAACAAACTATGCTTTAATTTGCTTTTACTATGATTTTGGAAAATTTATTTCAAACTAACCGATATTATTACAACTTATTATTTATACATTATTACAACTTCTTATGTTCGGACGAACTAAAATACATAAAATGTATTTCAAAGCACATACTTTTATCATGGTTGAAACAACATACTGGAAAATGTAAGAAACCTACTTCACTATTTTAATTTTTAATATGAATAACTAGTAGTGTTTGGGTTACAGAGAATTGGAATCTGTCCATTATCTATTTATGCTTTTATCTAGTGAGAATTTATTCAGTCCTTTGTGCTTCTTTCAGCCATAAACTATCTGCAAAACAATCAACACTAACTAGCTAACTTAATTCACAAATGCTTCTTTTTTTTGTTAATAACCAATCTAAAAATCGAATATAAGAGTTTATACCTCTTGTTGAAGCTTGTTAAAGCACATATTGACAAATTTATTTATTTATCATCTGTTCTGACACAAATCCTAAAAATAATTATTTAAATATTGACCTGTTTATTTATTTATCTGTTCTGGGTATTTCTTTAGATTGTTACTCCCCTATGTGTTTCTAGAATATAAATGAATTTAATAAAATAACTATTAAGACAAAGTGATGTTTGCTCCAATGTACTTTGGGAGAAAAAAAAATCACTCTTCCGTTCTTATAAGGGGAGTAACAGTCTAAAGAAGAACACTCCAAACACCTGCTTTAGATTGTTACTCCCCTCTGTTTTATTTATAAGGGGAGTAACAATCTAAAGAAGTGCCCTGTTCCAACATATATCCTAAAAAGGATGTTCTTAATATTTATTTTGAATGTTGACAATTGCTATTGATTCCTCGTGCTTAGAGTACGAGTGCTGTGTTGAGATTCAACTTAAAATATGGTAGCTTTTGAGGTTTAAGACTTTTTAAGAGTCTATAATGGCTTTACTAGGACAAAAAAAAGAAGAATAATTTACTAAATGGGATACTAATACTGGTATATATTTCCGTGAATTCTTCATAATTCACCGAGAAACAGTCTATATACTTGTTGAGGAATACCTGACAGGTAAAAGCGTGAAAGAGTTTTTAATGCTATTATGTTATGAGTTATGACTATGACATAACTGCAGGCATGATATCACAAATGCTTTGTTTTACCTTCACAGGTTTACCTGTCAGATATACGACAACTTGTATGGCCGGCTTAAGACAATGCAAAATGACCAATAAAAAGGTTATTGTGGGAAAAAAAAAATTACAGACAAATCGCCTGAAGAAGTAAGACTTTAAAAAATAAATATACCATCAAGAATGAACATTTAAACCGTGAAATCAATATACGAGGAAAGCGCTGTGATGAATCGATAGCGGTACATTTTCATTTTCTTTTGAATGATTTCCCGGTGCCCTGAATAAAGAAAATGTCTATCGTAACGAAATGTTCCATCGTCTGTGTAAACATATTAGCCATGCCTCTAAACTTTACATTAGTCTCTCTCTTGCAACCTGATCTTCTATAACTCACCCTTCTTACAGCCATTAACTTAACCTAGCAAATATAAACATCAAGAAAGATAAACATCAAACAAAATACCATCGAAAGAAAGAAAAAAACAATAACCCCTCTCCATTAAAATGTTATAAAATAATTGAAGCGAGCTTCTTACATTCAACAAACTATGCTTCTTGTCTGTCTGTCTGTGTGTAACGTTTACGTGTCTTACGATAACGATAACTTGAGTAAAAGTTGTCCGATTTAGTTGAAATTTAGTAATACATGTTCCTTTTACTAATGCTCAGGCTAAGTTAGTTGGACAGCGTGATCCGTCCAAGAATAAAATTTCAACTTGATACAAGCAGAAATTCTGTGTAGCGAAGTGATACATTTTATAATAGTTAAAATGGATTGGCCGGGACGTGTAGGAGAGTGAGGAATAAGAAAACCCCTTCTCTCCCACTACACGGCTATTTATTACAAACATATTATTTAAGTATCAACTCATCATGATTAACTATCAAATATTTATTCGCCCGCTTCAGTGATATGCAGCCACGCGATGCCTAGTTTATACAAATATAAAATAAGAAATAGAACTTTTTTAAGACATAGAATTTAAACCCGGGACACTCCGATACGCAGGGCAGGGCAGCAAAGTTTTTTTTTCAATCGCAGAAATAGAATGCAACGGGCGAATTAAGACACAGAGAAGGGCAGGGTAGTATTAAGCCACACATACTAGTAGTAGAAGTAGCCCAAGTACTAGTAGTAGATCGGCTCAAGTCTATCTCGCGTCTCAATTTGCGTATTCTTCTATATTTCTGCTGTTGAAAACACATTGCTGTCCTGCCCTGCGTCGCCGTCGTCTCAATGTGCCCCGGCCTATATAGGGTTCTGACAGCTTTCTTAACACTTAGGCCTGCCGTAGGGCTTATACAAGTATATACTTAATGGACGATACGGGGTTATTGTGTCACTCCAGCAGCAATATAAACCTTATATTTTGTTACCCATTAATATAGCGATGCGGGGAAAATACCGGGCGTAAGAGGGGGGGGGGCTATACCTGCAGTCACCCAATAAATCAACATAACCTCCCATTTCATAAAATAGATAATACAAAATTAATGATAACAGACTTACAGTGCCTAACGAAGAGTAGCTCTCTAAAAATTATTGTTCAGATCATCTTACCTGGAACTAAAAAAAAAACAAAACAATAAACTTTTATTCGTTTCAAGCCTTATTAAAATGACAATGTAAATAATTTAATGTAAATAAAACAATCTATAAAAAAATTAAAAAAAAAAAAAAAAAAATCTTATTAGTTTATATAAATTAATAAGCAGACTGTATCTAAATATTTATATAACGTCGCAGTTTTAATAAAAAGAGCATGAACTCATAATGACAAATTATAGATTTATTTCAAAAATCGTATTCTGGTCCAGAGACAAAAACTTTCCTTAGGGTCTCATGTCAAAGTATATCACTTACGCAAAACATGTAACTGACTAGACAGTTTTATTTCTTTTCGTTTAAAGTGTTAGGGAGCTGCATCTTTAATTGGTTTAATTTAAGTTCAAGCTAACCCGTTTGACTTTTCAGTAACTTTATAAGGCTTAAGCACACAGTTTGACCCCAGGGGACCGACCCATCGAGGAGCTGCGGAACACGGCAAGAGTAACTCTAGTAGGAAAACCTTCAAATGTCACACCTCTCAAACTTAATCCCTTGTACTTTATCCCTCCAGACCCTTGTCTACGTCAATCAGACTTTAGACGACTCCAAACCATTCGCAGAAGATAATTTTCAAATACCATCCTTGCAATATAAAATTCACGGGAATTTGTCAGCCCCCTCGAGAAAGAGAAGGACTGGAGCATTTGAATAAGCAGGTTTTAGAGGGAATTCGATTAAAATTGAACAATTGTGTCCAGTAAAATACGGGACAGGAAAAATTACTGGATTATAGGTCTGTGTAGAGGTTAATCCTCATTAATTAGCCAAGTACCTTAGACAAATTAGTGGTAATACCTTTTCGATTTTATAAATTTCGTTTTCAAAGAAATTAACACAACAATATAAAACTATACATTTTCTCACTATCTATACGAGCATTAAAGTTTGCGCCGTTGAGAGAGATACAATGATACGCTAGAATGCGTATGCGTTTTTATCTTTCGCCACTAGTAAATTGATCCCTTAGGACTGGTAAAGAGAGGATCGATATATCCTATCAATAGTAGGCGAGGGGTCAAATAAATAAGATCCCCTCCCCACCCCTCCCTTCCATATCTGAAGACAACCCATTGTCAAGAACCTATAAGGTTCCGGTATACGGGCATTCCTCGAGATACACATGTATATTTATTATTTAATTTTCAAAATTTAGTTAGAGTACATTTACTCATACATTTTACACATACACGCATGCATATACAGATAGGTTTTGATTTCACGCTTCCACAGCTACATTCTGTTCGGCGTTCGGTCACATTACATTCATAGACTTACTCAGACAGGCTCGTGTAACCGGTGTGTCTCCGTCGCATACTATCAGGTACCGATTCTCTTTTCTATGTCATACATATTACACAAACTCCTAATCCATTATTATATCAAACTCCGTATTGGTACTCGCTTTTTTCCCGTCACGATTTAAGTGATGGGCTTAAGCTACACCAATGTGTATACAAAAGAAACTATGCTATGAAATTTAAACAGGAATATTATACATTGAACTATGCTCTTAATACTATTATTATATTTAAGAGGAATTAAATTATCTAAATAACTAATATTCACTTATTTAACAAAACATTAGCAATTATACAAATATGTATATCCAAGACAGCCTATAATATTACTTCAACAATTAGTAGGAAGTAATACAAATAGCCGGTAGTACCTACTATATTGACAAGTATAGATAATTACACGTAATCTGATACATCTACGAGTATATTATGCAACGTTTGCCTATAATTGCATAGGGTAAGATTACTGCATCCTATCGAATTATTATTACTTATTACAATACGGATTAAATTAATATTAGTTGACATTTTAATTCGTTTGGAAGTTGGATTATTGTCTGACAAACTATTATAATTATAAGTAATTGAATAATTACGTTAAACTTCCAAATACGAATAATCTTAAAAGCGGTCAAAGTTTAGAGCAAGTGAACACTAATAGGGATGTTAGGAAGTCAATTCTAAAGTTTTTTTACGTTGTTTATACAGACAATATATGTTTTCTTTATACATATATTGCTCCCGAGCTTACCGTAGGTAACGAAAGCATTGTATTTACTTTTGAGAACAAAAAATATGTATGTCTCCGATTTAAAAAATTCCAATACAGAATTCCATTTCAGACATCAGGGAACATTTTTGGCCTCGTGTCTGTCTGTCTGTCGGTCTGTGTGTCCACGAAACGTGTGACGTTAAGTTGAGTAAACGTAGACTGATTTTGATAAAATTTAGTAGAAATGTTCATTTTATCAATGCCCAGGACGAGTTCGTTTGACAACGTATTTCGCCCAAGCGTTCGCGCAAAACGCTCGCGTTAACGTGAACTTCAAATTTAAAACTGGAATTTTAGGTCGGGAAAAAAATCAAGCTTCATCTATTCAATGAGACAAACATTTTTCAAATACAATTTTTTGGTAAAACCAACAGGGACACCGCTGTGAAGTGTTGAAGATCGCTAAAACTATTAATAGTTTTTATTATGGAAGAACGCGGGGAGGGAGATAGACGAGGGGAATAGGATGTGGCTTGGTTCCGCCAACTCTCTATTTGATCTACATTTTCAATACCACAGCAATCCCACGGACCTCAAGACCAGGCGACCAGGCTACATTTACTATTAGTACACTGTTGTATTCACTTCTGCGCACACGTTATCGAACTAAAAAAAATCCTAAAATCATTAAAGTTTACGCGTTAGGACGCGAGGAAGCTATATGCCACTCTCATTGGCAGTGTATTTTTTAATTGTTTCAAAATGACAAAGATCAGGACGTGAATCGTTTGACTACCAGGCTGGTACAATGGCTTGTGTAACTAAGCCCATCCTGAAAACCTCTATTGATGCAGGAAATTCACAATGAATACAGTCGCTATCGTTTTCATAGGATCACATGTGCGCAATGTTCTCGATGTTTTAACCATTTAAAGGATAAAAAAAGTGTTCTACAGTGAACCTCAAAAGAAAAGGGAATCTATTTTATTAAGCGGTAGAATGGATACAAATGATTATTGAAGCAAAACATAAAAATTGATCAAGCAAAGAATGCATTCATATTACATTTTTCAATCCAAATGAAAAAAAATAAAAATAAAATAGAGCCATTTCAAAAATATATATGTAACTATATACTTTTTTACACAACCATTTTTGCATAAAATTTCTCCCCTTATATTTAAAAATGTTTCCAAAGAATGTAGCACGAACGTTTTCAACAATAAACCATTGCTCTGCATATGTAAGGTTACTAAGTCATTGTATACATAAGAAGCAAAAAAAATCTGTACTTTTTATTTCTTTTTCCCGAGGGCTAAGGGAGTGCTTCAAGGTTGTGAATGTAATATTTGTAAAGATGCCGTGTATATAGCAGTCAAGGCTGAGAAGGGCATTGGCTGTGAGATGTTCGCGTGTTAGACTATCTTAGCTCATGAAAGCCCATCTCTAGAGTGAGCCTAGCCCTAGCTTACTTCTTGGTTAAACTTTCTATAACTACTAGTAGCTCTATATCACTGAATGAGTACCTCTTTTATATCCGTCTTCTCTCCGACACCATTCTGCACTTATTCTGCAAAAGATACCGCAAAAAAAACATAAAAAACATTTTTCATAACACTGGTTGTATTTTTCCTTTTAACCTTTTTTTATACGTTCAAAACTTTAGCTAAAAGGTTTCCAATATTATTTGAGTAATGGATGATAATGTTAATTATATAATTAAATTTATAAGTGCATGTGACAAATTAATTCAAAGTAATTGGTCGAAAATACCACACACTAACATAAATTCATATACCCGTTTTATTGAATCTTAGTATCATCAGTGGACTCATTTGTGATTTCCGTGAGTTCACTCAAGTTGTAGTGAGACTATTTGAATAGCAGTTTTAAGTGGGTATCTATAATAATTTTTGTTTCTACATAAAAGAAAACCACATGTTAACTAAAATAGTATGTTCTCAAACATTAAAAAAGATCGGTTATATTGTAACAAAGTGCATCGAAGAAGACAAATATTCGAAAGCAATAACTTCTCTTTAACTATTTAGAAAATAAATAGTATGCTTGATGACTTAATTAATATATTTTTTTTTTTATCAATTTTCATTTCTATAGGCAATCTAGAAGCAAACACTGTTGCAATCCAAACAATATTTTTAAACAAGTAAGGCAATAAGAATTTTACACAATAATCATTAGATGTATTTTCCATATTACACAGCTGATTTGCATTACAACCTTTTACATTCATACCTAATAAGTAAACAATGCAAAATTAAGTACGATTTATTTTAAATTAAAACAAAAAAATGATATAAACGTGGTTTTTTTTCTCCTAAAATTACGTTTAAGATCAAACCTGTTAAGTGGTCTTGAGTCGAAAGCCGAAAAGTTTTTAATAATTAACATATGGACTAACGCCTAACAGCATGACCCCATTGTGCACACACTTGCCTTTAAAGGATCTACGGTGTATCTTTTTTTACGGTCGACGAGAGGCAAAGTGTTTTATTGCGGAGTGCAGCAAGCATGGAAGGAAGACTTAACGCTTGATGAAACAACAGGCTCCCGCAGTTCCTACCTTCCCCTACCGGGCTGGAAAAATCAAACGAACTTGTCTTGGTACTTCTGTATGTCTCCGGTTAATGCTCGGCTTTGAAGTGATCATTATGAAAAGGAAATAGGCAAGGTCAAGGCGTGTGTCATGACCGTTCTCGAAACCGTAAACTGAAACGTACGCAGTCTGTCATATCAGCAACAAAAACCAAGTGGTCACGGATCAGTTAATTCTTAACTGTCAATTGATTAACAACTGACTCTATAGCACACTCGATGTAGTTACACTCTAAAAACAGTTAAACTGTAATGATCCGTTTAGCACCCTAGTTTATTGGCCAACTCCAAAATTGGTTCCAGATTAACTTAATAGCCCACTTAACAAATGTGAGTTTCCACGGCAAAGACAGTCGAAAGTACTATTCAGATACAAGTTCTAAGCATAGTATCTAATTTCAAATTTTAAAATTAAAATTAAAAAGTAATAATTAGTTTTTAATTACTGAATCGCCTACATCCTGACATGATCACCTGCTTAGACACATGATGATGTGTGATTACCAACATAGTCTCATACTAAGAGGTTAAATATCTCCTGAATTATCAGAATTATTCAGTTCGGATTCATTAAAGAAGTCTCTACAAAAGCCTTAGATTGTATTTTAAGTAGTCTGCCAATTAGTTTGGCTCATAGCTGAGTACTTAAAGATACAGGTGTTTGGATAAAAAAAAAAAAAAAGTTTGTGCGGATATGGAAGATAACCAATGAGCTAATAATCTATCATCAAATTATAGCACGAGTAGTTTTTAAGATACGCTAATTTGTCATGGAATTTTTGAATTCGGAGAAATTAAAAAAAGGTTCGAGAAATAAAAATGTTCTCTTTAGAACGATCAAATAGCTTTCGCTACCTTCGAAAAAGGAGAGGAAAATTTAAATAAACGAGAGACTAATGAATCCTGAAAGCAAAACATAAGTTAAGTTCGCGATAGGACGCGAGGAAGCTATGTGATACACTAGTGGGCAGACAATTTCATAGATTTACTACCTTACCTCCTCATATTCCGATATTTCCTATATTTTAATTTGGAGATATAAATAAATGCCGTTCTGAAGAACGTTTGCTATGCTTCAATAAGGTAATAAGCTCGGATGCAAAAATGAAATAGGAGTCTCAAAAATTGTTACCAATAAATTAATAAATTTAAAATCATAGTGATGTTTATTCAAGAGTCTGCAGACAAACAGCGTTAATCAAACTAACAGAAATGATATGATAAAACTTTAGTTCCATGTAGAATGTATCGTATTATGTATATAGATTTTAGACTAGTACTTCTCATTATACATTGTACTTACTTATTAGAGACATTATTCTATCATACTATAGAGAGTTTGTCAGCAATACAAGACACACGGACTATAGAAAATAAAATAATAGTACAAGTAATAGACTCTATAGTTACGTCCCATGAAGATTTCATAGACGTTTATTGAGCAGCTCTAACATAACACCGTAGGAGTATGAGCTTAATCAAACCATACTATATATATAGGAAGGAGGCAGGAAAAGATCTACATCACTGCATAAATATGTAAATACCAGTTGCTTTGATACGAAGATATTGCAGCTTAGGAGATACGTGATAATGCTTGTTTGTAATTTAGTACATCCCCAATGAATACATCCATCGTTCCTTAGGAGATATGTGATAGCGCTTGTATGTAATGAAGTGCAACTCCTATGAATATCTCATTCTTTAGGAGAAATAAAGAACAATTGTATCTAGATAGATTCATTTACATGGCAGCAATTTATTTATACGGGATAGAATTTTCTGTACCATTACTGACAGGAAATATATATTGAGGAAAAGGGTTTTTTTTTGTAGAATTCGTTGCTAAGGGTTTGATTCTAGTCGGCCCGGGGGGAAGGGAAGGGCGGTCTCTCAAGTAAATGTAAAATGAGGTCTGGGATCTACCCAGGGTTTTTTTTCCTTCAGAAGATTCCCCGGAGTGCTCCGGGTCTAGAAGCAAGCCACGAGATTTTGTCGTAGCCGAGGTTTGTCCCTAAAGAGAGGGTTCAAGTGTATAGATTATGCAGTAGGAACCGAAGGGATCAAAGGGAACGGGAAAGGCCCTTCTTCCCTAGCTCTCGGGATCCAGTCAAGTCCCAGCGCCCTAAGATTCGAGATAAGTCCCACTGCTCCTGTTTGCCAAGCCCAGCTTTCTCAATATAATCCAATACCGCTCCGAATCTCAAAGTCCTGGCCTACGCTAAGCAACCTTTTTGCACAACTTTTATCACGGACTGAGTAATAAGAGATGGGCCTCTTTAACTTTTTCCTTTTTCATTAGTCATTCCTTTTTAAAATGTTCGGGCTTCTTACCAAATTATATATTAATTTTATCAACTATTTTATTTATTATTTAGTTACTCCTATAACTTTCAACTGACGACCCTGGAAATTAAATTTTTTAATAACTTACATTTATTTCTTTTTTAGATACTTCATTTGAAATATTAAAACTCTGCTTCCCATGTTAAATTCAGAAGCACTAATGCGTTGTTGAGTAACATCTCGTATTTAAAGCCAAGGAAAAACGAAGCAAGTACACTGTACAACTGGGCATAGGCAGTTCCTAAATTATATATTTTTTAAAAAATATTAAAAACCCTCTGCACTACTTCAACGTTCTTACTTTAAGTCTTTCTTTGGTACGTAGGAATTTGCTAGCATTAAACCCACTAAAATATCTCTTAAATACGTGTTGCTTCCTTGAAAATAATTAATTAATTTTTAAGAGTATACAAATCAAATATGCTCCCAATTAGTGTGGCACCTTGCGTTATATTATTGGATAAAGTCTTATACAATTTTTGTTGGTTCTCACTTATTTTTATGCAATAATAAATGTTCACAGACAGTTACAACTAAAATGGAACCATTTAAGGCTAGTTTAATAAACCATCTAAATTTCTTCAAAATTGGATNACAACTCGGAAATAATTATAGAAGTGCATCATAATTATGAGGTTTGTTGTCGGATAAAGTTTCTTTAGTTACCAAACGGTTATTCATTCGAACAAAAATTTAATCACAATTAGATTACTTGGTAAGCCTAATCCTCGACAAACAAAACACTTTTCGATAGGATCTTTGTTGTTCCTCAACGCACAACAGTTTATTTGTTTCAACCAAGAACAAGGCTGACATGGGGAGGGAAAGGATGAAAGTAAATAGAGCAAATTAAATTTCAACCCAGAGTACACAATGAGATGTTTGCGGGGAACGAGTCCGAAGCCGGGAGGCACTAGGAGACCGCGGGCCTACCAATAACACCACGGCGAGTTCAGGCCCCTCAGCCAACTTGGCAAATATTTGTTCAATTAGATTGAAAGAGTTAAGCACAGGCTGGTCAAAGTAGCATAGGGCCCTTCGCTTTCGCAGCAGCCCTTCAACACTAGGACGTCCCAGCCCTTTCACAGCTTCTTTGTTTATACTTGATCAGATAACCTTACCACTCCACACCTTCCAATCCTTTTTTTCTCATCTAGATATTATCTCTCTCTCTCTCTCTCACTCCTTCCCTCTCTCTCTTTCTCTCTCTCTTTCTCTCTCTCTCTCTCTTTCTCTCTATCTAAAGATGCAGACACTCAAACACAGGCACACCCAAGATAAAAAGGATAATTACAAAATGTTTGCTCAAAAATTACCTTTCCTCTGGCTTCCGGTATAAGGATTTTTTCATACTTTTAGTCTGGATTTAAATAGAAATGAGAAGCTTAATTTAGCAAACTTATTTTTACCCTTAAAATAAAAGCGATGATTATAAACCTACCTAATAAACAAGGGAAATTCTATTGACCGTAAAATACACGTGTTCACCTGAAAACAAATTAGTATAATCCAAATCCTCATTTTAATGACCATCAAGCAGACTGGAAACTTATAAGTTATAAGTATACTTATGGTGTTATTTTATTATTATTTTTTTTTTTTTTACTCGGATAAAAACATTAAAAAAAAATCGGGTACGTGGTACCTCGGAACTTTTCCTCACTTCAGAGGCCACTAAAGTGGCCTCTTCTGTTGCTTCGTAGCAGGAGGGAGCAGCATTGGACGTGGTCAGTACTTGGATGGGTGACCGTTCTAAACTAACTTATTTATTATCATTCTTTAAAAAAAACCCTTATTTTTAATACTAAATTTATTTAATAAATTTGAAGTTTGGCGGAATTTTGACAGATGTAAACAAACTTTGACGTCATCAAAATTTTTTCGCACTAATAAATAAATTATATTCACTTATAACTTTTAAACTAATTAATAGAATTTCATCGGTTTTTTTATATTTGTTCCTTACTTTTTTCTGGTTCCAACGATATGCTATAAGTCAAAAACCAATATGTAATTTTCGTATTATTAACCGTCAAAGTTTAAAAATTCAAAAATTTATAACTTCAAAATGGCGGCCAATATCAAAATGAAATTTGGCGGACTTGTTTATCATACAGAGAGGTACATTCGTGCCAAATTTCAACTCGATCAGGACCATTTTCGATTTTTTTAAATTTTTGCTGACTAAGCAAACTGGGTTCAAGATGGCGGAAAAAGTTCCGCCATCTTGAACTAAAAATCGCTAAATATTTTCCAGGCGGCACAACTACTGGTTAGGTCTGATTTCTCTGCCAAGTTTCAACTCTCTAGGTTAAATACCTTGGGCGCTACGATGATAACACACATACACACATACATACGTCTTGCTAAAAACCACTCAGGAGGTCTTAAAAACCCCTAAAACAGATAATTCCGTTTTTTTGGTGAAAACAATACTTTTCCTGCTATTAGTAGTGAGGAAAAGTAATAATAATAACAGTGCAGATTCATAACCGACAATATATTTTAATAATTATTACCAGTTAAATAATGACCTGTACCCTTCATAATATGAAAAGTTTTCTTAATAATTTGTTCATTCAATTCAGCCAGGGTTGTAACAACCAGAGGGTTTTTTGAGATATACTTTAAGGAGCATTCAAAATGTAATAGTACAAAATGCCAGTAAAACTATTGTGGCCAAGCAGCTATTATAAAATGCTACTAGATTGTACAACTATATCGTTTCTTAAGAAGGGCGGGAAAGCCATATAAATGACATACGAGTCGTTTTATAAAGCAATAAAGTTATATAAAAGTTAAACTTTTACAACGCTTCTACAATTATTATTAATGATAGTTTGATGTAATATTTTGTCTATTACCTACATTTTGTTGCCTTATTACTAAGTAAACTTTAAAAAATATGTAGGAATTATAACACGAATATATACTGAAAAAAGTTACGGGTATGCCTATTTTCCGTCTGTTGGTGTCGAATAAATAGTATATGAGTTAACAGTTGTACTTATAAAAGTAATTATGGAACTGTTGCTTCATCCAGTCATACTCATATATAATGGTGTAAAGTTCTGTAATTCACACGATGTTGTATAAAGTTTATTGCATGATGTGGACAGTAGTAGATAGAGCATAATTTTGTCAGTTTCCTGATAGAGAACACTACCGGCCCTCGTTACACTACATGAACAAGGCCGCTTCCGGTTTCCATTGCCTACCCTCTCATTCGTAAACTATAAATAGTGATCTTCAACCCTGTCTGTCAACTGGACAAGTACATTCATTAGTACAATGCCCTTTGATAAAACGGAAGAAGCAAGGTCGTTTTTTTTTCTCCTAGGGATAACTTATAGTGAAAGGATATATATTATGTTCATACATAAGTATTCATGTAATGCTTATCTAAAGATTAATGTTATACAAAAATTCATATTTATATTATATTTTTTTTAAGTTAAACCAAGCAGTAAAGTGAATTTCAATTAACCACGGCTGAAAACCCAAAACAAATTAATTGAAGAGAGTTAATTAAATTCAACAAAATATGTATCTTGTTTACAACTTTTACGTGTCTGACGATAACTTAAAAAACAATGTTGATTAGGTAATTCAGTTAACATTTGGTACATGTTACTTTCATTAATGCCCAGGCTAAGTTTGTTATGGACAGCGTTAGCCGTCCAAAAGTTCACGCTCAAAGCTGGCGTAAACGTGACCTGAGCTGGAATTGTAGGAAGAGAAAAAGATTCTAATATCATCTATTCGACGAAACAAATATTTTTTTAGTTAAACCAACAGCGAAATCACTATGATGTGATAAAGATCACTAAATCCATTGAATCAGATTTAAAGAGAGAAACCAATGTTTTTACCAATATCTTACGTCCTACCCTATCGATTACAATGAAACTAAGTATAAATCATGAACTGCATTGTTGTACTAGACAACGTGTGTACTTGCAACATACAAGTAAAATTTCAACTTAATAAAATCAAAAGTTTTTGTGTTGCGATGTAATACATTTTATAACACATAGTTGAAAAGGAGATGAACAGCCAGCCTGTGGAACCCCTTTCCACAGACTAGCTGTCCATTCAGACTGGCTTCCGCGGCCGCGTTTTCTTTCTATTCTCAATTTCAAACATACTTAATACCAATATCAACTAATTCTTATAAAAAAATATTTCATATTTATACACTATATATTATTTATAGAGCCACGCGATGCCATGGTATACTAGTCGTTTGATAGTCCAAATTGTAAAGGCAATAATGAATTCATTATTTCCAAACCAATTTTTTATATGTACTTCATCATTTACATGCTCCCGTAAATATCGGATCACCTGGTTTAATTTTAGGAACGTTTAGACATTATTGAAATTTCTCAATTCATATTCATCATTAATAAACATGTAGAATTTAATCACATTTTATTTCTTTATCTTTTATTTTAATGATATTTTATTTTTAATGATATTCTTTTTTTTAAAAAAAAAAAAAAATCACGAATCATCCCATTGAATATGCTTTTAATATATAGTCTTTACTAAATTAATCAAATGAACAAGAATTCTTTACAACGTATGCTTTCGTATTTAATTCAAAAGACGTGAGAGATATTTCTATAATTTAAAAAGAAAAAAAAACTTTTTACTTTTAATGGTTTGAAAAAAAAATGAAAAGGAAAATAAACAAAAGTTTCAGACAAGAATAAATAATAGAATAAATAAATACAAAAAAAGGGCTTGAAGTTTAATATAATACTTTAAAGATCACTGTCAAACATAATGTCTAACGACATATAAAGAGTAAAAATATACTTTTTTTTTACAAATTAAACAAGTTAAAGGCCTTTAACTGTTTATTTTATTTTTTTAAAAAAAGAAAATAAAATTAAACATCAATTGTACATAGACAGTGAATACATAAATACAAAGACCTCTGTCTAGTTTATATACTCTAATGCAAATTAAAGGAAAAAGTAAATAATGTCCGATGTTCAGCTTTTCAAGTCGGCAGGAGACTTACTTACCGGTTCGGCTTTAGCTGTTTATCGGGCAAATAAGAGAAAAATTACATCTTGGTCAGAGTTAGAAGCAAAGCTCAGGAAAGCCTTTCAAGACCCTGATTACGACAAAAGATTACTTTTGGAGATCATGGAAAGGAAACAGGGTCCCGAAGAAACTATCACCGTATATTTGGCCAAAAT
>KZ651342.1:103983-116958 GCA_001010745.2 Gerris buenoi
TACATATATTTAAGTTGAAACGTTTTGGTGTGTGTGTGTGTTTAAGTATTATATGCAACATTAGCCGTTGCCCGTGACAACGGGCAGAATAAAATATGGTCAAAAATCATATTAAAATATTTAAATAGATATTTACTGTTTAAATAGTAAGTTTTAAGCTCGTAGAAGCAGTTTTAAGCAGTAGTAGAGTACCCGCCTCATGTGCTGAAAGTCACTGGTTCAATCCCAGCTTATGGCGCATCAATTTTTAACGTTATAAATCATTTAGAGGTGAGTCGTCGCCCGTTGTCGGGACACTACTCGATTATATAAAAGATATAGCACACACAAATATATTACTATTATTATCGTCGTTATTATTCTTTAGAAACTTAAGTTTTATTTAGTATAACATATATTGTTCTTAATGGATGCTTTCTAAACATTTATTTATTAATTTCATTCCATTTATTTAACACCTTTAAGGTGTTAAATAAATCGGTGTTAAATAAAATAAATCAAAACTTGTTGGTTTTCATCTATGTACATATATTTAAGTTGAAACGTTTTGACCTCTCTGTGTGTTTATATAGTCAATTTAAATTACATCCCTCTTTTAAATTCCGTGTACATTTAGTTGAAAAATATAAAAAATTCCTCCATGAGAGTTTGTCATGATAAAAATCGAATAAAATCGTCATTTAAAATACACGGAATTTAAAAGTAAGATGTGGTTGAAAATGACCTTAACACAGAGGGGTCGAAGTATTTCAACTTAAATAACAAGTTTTGCTTGTTTTTATTTGACACCCAAAGCATCCATAAAAACAATAAATGCGATACAAATTAAAGGTGTTTAATTTTAACAACGTCATTTGAATAAGTTTTATTCAGGTAATTTAAACAAAATTGAAACTTTATTAAGACAACAAAAATCTCTAATCGTATACTTTTCATGTTCATAGAAAATTAAGCAATTCATTAAAAATGAAGGAGGGATTACTGCATTAAAATCTTCTTTTAGATTAAAATTAACGATGTGGTTTTTTTTTTTTTTTTTGTACTGTTAAACTGCGAACATTATAAAAAGAAAAAACATTGTACGAGATATGGCCTTTTAAAAACCACATTTATCATTTCCTGGACAATTAATTTTTCTACTGTTGCCAGCACTTTTTTTTATTCGGGAAGTAAAGCCCCATCCTCATTTCAAGCAAATATGCTGTCATAAAAACAGCCACAAGCGAAGGATGGTGTAAAACGCCATAGCAGTATAAAGTTTCTTATCTACATAATATAAAAGTGTACACAACCAAGAATTTATTAACGTTATACAAGTTTCATTCATAAAGGATTCAGTTTTTAGCTTTTTTTTGGTCTAAAGGGAGAAAAAAAAGCTAAACTGGCCTAGAGATAAGAGAGTAAACTAATTTTCAACCACTCTTGGGCCTCTGAGAAAAAAACAACACAAAACAGCGGAGGAACCACTCTCTAGTGTGAAGTAATAATTTCTTCTCTTTTCTTTTTTCACTTCAAAGTATAATGGGAGTTAAGCAGAAGGGACTTCAGAAACAGATTCTTGCAGGGGCTATAAAAGGTACGTGCTGCGAATTTTCGGGGCACCGGAGGGAAAAAAGCAAACCAAGACTTTTCATTTAGCTTTACACGGGACACACACTCTTTACAAATTCAACACTTGAAGGGTTTTTGGCCCTTATCCCCCCCCCCCATTCTGTTATTAAATTTTAATAAATAAGCTTTATTGTTTAAGAGCTGGAAACTCGATTCAAAGAAGTTTTAAACTTTTTCGGACCCCATTCTGTTATTAAATTTTAATAAATAAGCTTTATTGTTTAAGAGCTGGAAACTCGATTCAAAGAAGTTTAAAACTTTTTCGGACTCAGAGGTAAGAATATATTTTAAATTTCTCTCCATTATTAACTTTATTATATTAAAAAAAAAATGTTTATTTATCTTTAGAATGGATATAATTAAATTAGAAATTTTAATTATAAAAAATTATTACAATTTATATTTTTATCCGGTATTAATTTTTTTACATAAAATTTCATTAAAGAGGATAATGCAATAATAAAATATTTTATGGTAACAATTAAATTATAACAGCATATACTTTACGTTTAGTAATAAATTTGTATTTAATAGTAAAAAAACAAATAAGATATTATGAAAATAAACATTTTCATGTAAAAATACCACCAGGTCAACATTTAATATCCAAATGTCAAGCGGATTATAAAAGATTTAACTCTTTACTTAAATTGGTCTATCATTTATATTTATATACATATATTAATTAAAGCAAACGTAAAAACTGGACTTTTATATCATATTTTAACATATTAAGAGCTTTAATTGGCATTATAGGTAAAGAATGTATCAAATTAAATTAAAACCACGCTTTTTTTATTATATTTTTTTATTACCCTTTTTACTGAGTTATGTTAAAAGTTACTCATTGTGCTAAATTGGATTTAAGAACAATAAAATTCATGAACCAAAATATATCAACAACTTTTTTTGTCTTTGTCATTTACTTTTCTCAATCGTAAGTACAAGTCCCTCTTTCCTCCTCTTTTTTCGATTTGAGCTAATTGAATGTTGGAAGTGGATGGAGAATATTCAGTAATGACTAAAACCAAAATAAGGCCATTATACAGGTCAATAATTTAATGTCTAGTGGGATAAGAAGCAGTTTACTTCTAAAAGAAATAATAGACAAAATACTACCAACTACTGTCTTTATCTTTATTATTTTCGATATTGTTTATTCTTTATATATTCTTTCTTATAAACGGACAAAGACAATGTTGGTATAAAAGCTGATAAAGATACAGTAACGGCGAAATATTCTCTTAAGTAGAGCCCCAATGGTTTAAATTCAAGATAAGGATATGTAGAGGATATGGTGTTAGGATTGGTAGACACTATAGCCCATGAAAGGGTTATCGATCAATTAGCCCATATCTGTGAGTTAGGATTAGCTTCTGCTTAGAAGCATACTGATGTACATGGAGCGTACTATTAGGTCTAAGATCCAATAGAGATTCTCTCCTAAAAGCATCCCTATAGAAGGAAACGGCTATTGCAGCAAATCAACCCTTTTGGGAATTCAATCACCAACATTTTAATGTCATCTTATCTTTTATCTGAATGCATTTAAACTGGAGTAAGGGTCACATCATAAAAGAAAGCAGAAAACATGAGCTCTTTAAAGCTTAAACAGTAAAGAGGGGGGAAAAAATATTGTCAATATATTATGGAAATAGCACTATAAAAACAAATGGATATCATAATAGATACAGTAAAATCAATGTCATAATAAATATAAGAAATGAGCTAGTCTAATCTAGTAGTAAGAATTTAACTCAATTGCACAGGCGCAACTACCAACAACCCACAAGAGACCAGGGTACCCGACAGATCGTTACTTCTAAAGAAGTGAAGTGGTGACACAGTGGCTATTCTAAGCCCGATATAAACGAGTAATAAAATTGCAACACTGACTGCGAGATTTGATGTCAGCATTCGTGTAAACTTCGACACATCCAATACTCTTGTGCAACTTATGTCTAAAAAAGGGTTCTTTCAGTGTTTTCTTATCTGAGAGAAAAAATTTATTTCCAGACGTGGAAATAAAATGTCAGTGGTTTTGTTAATTTCGGAGAGGGAACTTTTTTTCTGCGGAAACGGGGTATTTGAATGTGAGTAATAAGTTACACCATATTTAAAAGCAAAGGAATGTTGCAGGAAAATACTGGGTGCCGAATGCCACACCACGGTCCTCTAGACCGGATGACCTGGAAAAAAATTAATTTCAATATTACAATTATTGTTTTTAAGAAATAATATATTATGGCTTTGTTTTATTGAACTGAATAATCTTTGAGTAAACGAAATTATTTCACTTCACTTGACATTTCAAATCCCTATAAAATAGTATTACAGAAATAAATAAATTCACATTGGTCTAAATAGTTAATCAAATTGCTAATATTCTTCGAATGATTTGTGGCATCGATTATGAATAGTTTCATCTTTAATTACACTTTTTTTATACATTGAATAGTTAAATTACAAGAGTAGATGGTTTTAAAGGAATGTTCCAATATTAAAGATAGGGGAGAAAAGTTGTTTTGTAACGTTATATGAGAAAAGAAGCTTTACTTTTATAAGTAAAGGGAGGTAGGGTATTAGTGTGTAAGCTAATCTTACCCTCCCTTGGAGTTATTATGCAAATTCTACCAAATCACCCGAAGCCTTGGCGTGCCTTTAATTATAGCCTCTCTTCAACATAGACTTATTTCGTTCCTTTATAGCTAAATAAAAAATACTAAATGAAAAATTGATTTTTTTTTATTTTCTTTTCTTGTCTATTTGAAATTGAATTTATCCTCTTTTTCCACAAGCTTAACGAAACTAAATAATAAAATGCACACGAACGACAAATTAAGATAGAAACAAGAACCACAAACAATATTAAAGTTTTAAACTTTTGTTCAAATTAAAAAAAAAAAAAATAGATAAAATAAAGGTTTTATAAACATCGATCGTCTTTAATTAACAATAAATATTTACTTCGGGAACTAGAGCGTTGATAGAGATCGGCAAATGATTAAAAGACATCATGAAAGAAATAATTATTAAAATAACATGGAAGGGGTGAATTTATATTTTGTTTCAGCCAACTCTTGTGCTCTGCATGGTGATTAAACGTAACTATTGAGATAAGATATTGAAGTGTTCAAATTTTCTGGGAAATATATATAAATCATTTATAAAAATTAAGCATCATTACTAAATTAAATATTAAAAAAACCCTGAGGTTTTGATGAAGACTGTACTAAAAGTAAATATAGTGGCATACTTATCGTGATAAATCTAATCGTATCTTAATCTAGACGGAAATTATTATTAAAAAAAAAAAAAAAAAAAAAAAAAAAAAAAAAAAAAAAAAAAAAAAAAAAAAAAAAAAAAAAAAAAAAAAAAAAAAAAAAAAAAATGATAAAAAAAAGAAAAAAGTTTACAACTTGTGTTTGCGGCTCATAAATGAACAGAACATCCTTGCCAATGCTGTTGCCTCCATGCTGATAAAGTTAAGTATGATTAAAATCCCACAAATGCTCGGTTTCATAACTATCAACTTTAAAATAATACTACTAATTTAATAATAACAAAACAGAACCTACAAACGCTTAATGAGTAAGAACAAATAATGTGCAAATTCTACCTAGAACACATTATGAAAATTACCTAGTGGCCATAATACTTATAAGTAAAAATAAATGCTTAATAAACCAAATTTAAAGACCTAATACATTTTTAAGGGAAATCATATTATATAAATTCTCTTATTTTAAAAAATGTTATTGTGGTATAGTGTTCTTAGATACAAATATGAGTCATTTCATGCAAACAATAGAGTCTCGCTAATCCGGACCCCGATAGTCCGGACATCCGTGTAATCAGGACGGGCCAAAAATTATGTACAAATTGGAACCAGGGTCTGTTCAGATTTATGAATTGTTAAGATCATCGAGCTTACTGCTTTTATTGTCAATTAACATTTATAAAATTGTTCTGAGTATAATTTACAGGTGTATTCCTATGTTCCTTCACGAGGAATTCCCGGTATTTCTGTTAAAAATAAACAGATTAAGAAAATTATGAATGAGTTTGAAAATCCACGGACAAATCTTCTTCGATTCCATAGAAATATAGGGTGGAAGATATACATATTATAAAGGTAATGTATTCCAGGAAAAACAATTATATACGACTAAGGTTAGGAGAGAGTTTTAAGAAACACGTAGGCGGCTCAACGTACCCTCCATGTACCGAATTTATGAAACTATCAAAAGAGAAGCTACGGGAGTAGGGCTGAAAGTAAATAACATTATGGTATTATTAGGTACTGAGTAAATAATAACGCACATCTAAGAAATAATCAGTGTATTGTCTGACCACAAGAAAAATTACAAAAATTTTTAAACAAAAATTTTTTTACAAAAAAAACCGGTTTCGACTTAACGTCATCATCAGTTGGTTGATTATTTTACACTGCTGGTTTTTAACAAACAAAATTGAAAGTGAGAGAGAAACAAAAAAAGAGAAAAAGGGAAGGTAGGTGGGGATATGAAGCTTTAGGGAGGTGGAAGGGTAGGTTTGGCGGCATGGATGAAGTTAGAGGATTACTGGGGTCAGGTACAAGGTATTTGATGGAAATAACTTAAAGGCTAAACAGTGAAGGTATATGAGTCTAAATAAATGAAAATAAAATATATTAAATAAATGAAAATAACAAAATTATTAAAAAATAATTATGAAAATAATTAATTAATAAAAATAATAACTTAATTAATAATAATGATTAATAAACTGAGATGGATACAACATATATAAAGGAAATAAAATAAGGTAATTTTATAAATAGTACTGAAAGTAAATATTAACAAAACTAAGTACAAGCGGCTGTCTACTGAAGAAGCACATAGAGTTCCTAGGGAATTAACAATAGGTGACGACACATTCCAGGGAGTGGACAGCTTTTCGTACCTTGGCACACTATTAACCAGTGATACAGTCTAAAACAGTCTAAGCAAATGTATAAAAGAAAGAGTGCAAGCAGGAATAAAGGCGCAGAGAATTCGATGGTTAGGATATGTGGAGAGAATGACAGGCGAAAGAATCCCGAAGCGTATGCTCCACGATAGGCTATTCACGAGAAGAAGAATAGGTCGCCCACGGATTAGATGGATGGATGGAGTGCGGGACGATCTGGTGACAATGGGAAGGAGAGGTTGGCGCTCCATGAGATCAGACCGAAATTGTTGGAGAGACGTGGTACAGCAGGCCAAAGCCCACCCCGGGCTGTAGAGCCACTTAGAAGAAGAAGGGCGGCACAACGCAGTTCCGTAAAATTCCGCGGATTCGCCAGTAAATAATGTCTCATCTTTTTGTGCAATTATTATATGTTATTCGAATTTCATGTCGCAGAACACTTATTGTTTAGGAAGTCCCTTCTATATTTTTTCCCTAGGAAGTCCCTTCTATATTTTAAGGCGCGTCCACACTATGCTGATCGGCATCATTCGGCTTCAGCCTATCGGGAGAGCCGAATTAGTGTGGACGTGTCGAAAACCAAACCGAATCGTGCAGAATCCAACCCGAATTGGCTCGGTCCTGATCAAAGAAAGACGATCAAAACCGAACGGAAGTTTATAGTGTGGAATTGCCGATCGGCTAGAGTCGACAGTCGACAGATAGTATCATAAAGTGAGGTTCGCAGACTATTTTCTACTAGAGTGGGGGTACTCGTGAGATGGGGGTATTCGTGAGAGTGGGGGTTCGGCACCGATCGGGGCGTCCACACTACGAAAGTAATGTGGACGCCATGCCGAACCGAATGTGCCAAACTGAGCGTGCCGATCGGCCTCATTCGGCATAGTGTGGACGCGCCTTAATAAGTTTATACCCAACTAAAACTTGTTTTCAACATTTTAAAACTGATTTTAATCTGGACTTTTGGTAATCCGAATTGGATCCGGTCCTTTCAAACCCTGATTAGCTAGACCCTACTACATGAAATATGTCTTAAAATAAGTTGACAAATAAACAGGATATATTTCTCTTTATTGTGTTTAACTTATTAGCATATGATGAAGTTCTAGGTCTTCCGGTGGTGACCGCGTCTTGAAGGTTGTGTGTCCCGAAGTTTCGCCCCTGCTGCTAGAAGCATCTTCAGGGGTGTTCATGGTGTCCTAGGTTAGGTGTGAACTTAAACCTAGGACACCATGAACACCCCTGAAGATGCTTCTAGCAGTAGGAGCGAAACGTCGGGACACACACCCTTCGAGATGCGTTCACCACCGGAAGACCAAAAACTTCATTATAATTGCAACCGTGGAAGCCTACGAACATTGGTACATATTAGCTTATGCTTCATTATTTAACCGAGAACAAAATTATGTATAAGTAGAAATGAAATATTTGTTTTCTTTTCTATATTCTTTATGTAAGAAAAAATAGTAGATAAAATAAGGTAGAATTAAAATGAAATAAAAAGATTTTAAAAAAAGCGAAACAGTTATAAAATTGAGTTTTATTCCTTGGAAATCAGGAAAGAAGGGGGAATGAAGTGGAAATGAAAATGTGTAGAAAAATATTGAATGTAAAGCCTGTGGCTGGTGGAAGATAGCTCCAACCATCTAGTTTGTATTAAGGCATAAAGACTTCTTTATTGCTCGTTTATTGAACGCTAAACACCACGGGATGGCAATGTAAATTTTAAAATTTAATTGTTATAAAAGGATTAAGCCAAGATAAGGCGGGATATAATGCAACAGTATCTTTTAATTTATACTATTTTAATAGCTTAATTAATGGACGTTTATTAACGAAACGAGGCGTTTATTTAACGATTATCACGTTATCTTGGGCAAAATGAAAATGGAGATGATAGGGGAACGGGTGTATTATAAGATTTGATTTACTTCGGCTTAACTTAATAAAAATAATTTATAATTAACTCGTTTTTGTTTTTGTTTTTTTAGCCAAAAAAAAAGTAGGATAAAAATCCAAGTTCTAACTAAATCTAATTTTGATTATTCCTTTTATGACAATATTAATGCCAACAAAATACAGTTGGACCTCCTTAAAACGAAAATCTCTATACAATTTTTTTTATGTCCCACGATTTCTCTATGTAAAGTGTTTCTATAGTAAAAGATATTCTATATAACCAAATTTCTATACAAGAAATTATTTTTCTGGAACAAACAAATTTCGTTATATGGAGGTCCGACTGTAAATAATTATGTTAATTTAAGTAGATATTAACTAACATTGCGATGGCAACGTGACGCAACCTAGGTAAGGAACTAGGTTCCAGTAGTAGAAAAAACATAACATAGGTATATAGGTAAATTATAACTTATTTAGAAACGCAGCAGCGTTCCGCCCCGCCAAGTCAAAAAGTCAAAATTTCACAAAAGCTGCCAGTGTATATATACTGTAGGTGACAAACTAGGGTTTTTGAGGGTCTGCAGCGTGAAATACGTANTCAAGTAGTAGAAAAAACATAACATAGGTATATAGGTAAATTATAACTTATCTTTTATATAATCGAGTAGTGTCCCAACAACGCCTCACCTCTAAATGATTTATAACGTTAAAAATTGATGCGCCATAAGCTGGGATTGAACCAGTGACCTCCAGCGTAAGAAGCGAGACCGCTAGCAATGAGCTACCAAACCAGATTGAAACTTCCGGCCTTACACTTTCTATTTAAACAGTAGTATCCTACCTATATCTATAATATCTATTTAATTTTCTTGATCATATTTTATTCTGCCCGTTATCGCGGGCATAACGGCTAGTACATATATATTACAATTGAATACAAATTGACAATAAATTTGAGGGCACTTTTATTTTAATTGCCAAATCAACTAATCTAGTTTCTGCGTTATTTAGTGAAAAATATATTATTTAAGATGTATACCAAAATTTAAAAGTTACTAGGGGGACAAAAATAAGAACCTATATTATCACAGACCCTGGTAATAAGACACATGCTTTAAAAAACCACGAAATATTGCACTAAGTATTAGTGTGATATTAGTTCCGTTAGATTATTCGTCCGATGGTGTAATCTTTTGTTATTTAATTCAAAAACTTGCATTGAAACTAAGTGCAGTGCATTTGGTGTTTATGATTCAACCAGATGTTTTTATGCTCTTAGATCCTAATTATGACTAGAGAGGTTAATAAAATGTAACACAACAATATTGTCACCACAATTTTTAATAATTAATAGACGCGTTTGGACTTATAATGTCATCTTCAGTATGGGTGTTAACTTAGTAAGAGTGAATACTGTACTAAGCTAACTATTTTACAAAAAATTAAGGTAAACTAACAATGCAAGGGGGGGGTTAGACTCGGGTGGTGTAGGTAGAGGATAACGGAAGGATAAAGGTAAGGTATGGAATTGAGATCGAACCAAGTATCTCTTATTAGATCCTATTGAGATTATGATACGTCTGCATCTAACCCTTAAATTTAAATTATTTTATTAAACGGAACAATTTAAATGTAACTTTCTTTTACGGAAGAAAACAAGCTACTGAACCCGAATAAAATAAGCATGTGTGTGTGGCCCGCTACATACTAGGTAACAAGCGACCTGCCATGCACCACGCTGCATGTATAGGGACCAGGGACCCTTAAGGCATAAGTTATTATTGTTGAAATAATGTCAGCCGTAAAATTATTGTAATAATTATAATTTATGAAGCAACCCCCTAGCATAAAGGTGAGCAATTTAAATTTAAATAAATTTATTATTATGATTATGAAAAAAAGATCAAATCTGTGCTCTAATGTCGAAAACAGGATTTTTTTAAATCGGAGTAAAAAAAAAAAACCATAATGCTTCCGTTATTTAGTCAGCTCGGAAGAAAAAATTTACCCAAATTAAATTTTGTGTTCCATAAAAAATACTAAAAAAAATATAAAACATATTTTTATTATCTCTTATTCCAAATTATAAAATTAATTTATTTCCAAGAAAATACTGAAGAATAATATTAAAATTATATTATTAATACAAAATATATCCAATTAAATTAGCATTAAATTAAGTCCGTTAATTACCATATCGGCCATTTTAAAATAATTCTATTTCTTGCAATCATAATTATAATGATATTATCATTTTAATGACGGCGTATTATTATAATAATTTATAAAACAAAAGTCTATCTTCATGTTTTATACAGCCGACATTATATTCTTCATCATATTTAGCCCCTCTAAAAAATAAATAAAGTCCCTAAATAATAAATGAGCCTAAATTTTTGGGATGAAATAAAAGTTAAAGGGGGTTACTGCGGTTTCAAGGGGGGAAGGCCATGTTAATATGAATTTATTTAAAAGTTATTGTTTTTTTTTGGAAGCCTACGAACATTGGTACATATTAGCTTATGCTTCATTATTTAACCGAGAACAAAATTATGTATAAGTAGAAATGAAATATTTGTTNTTGATGCGCCATAAGCTGGGATTGAACCAGTGACCTCCAGCGTAAGAAGCGAGACCGCTAGCAATGAGCTACCAAACCAGATTGAAACTTCCGGCCTTACACTTTCTATTTAAACAGTAGTATCCTACCTATATCTATAATATCTATTTAATTTTCTTGATCATATTTTATTCTGCCCGTTATCGCGGGCATAACGGCTAGTACATATATATTACAATTGAATACAAATTGACAATAAATTTGAGGGCACTTTTATTTTAATTGCCAAATCAACTAATCTAGTTTCTGCGTTATTTAGTGAAAAATATATTATTTAAGATGTATACCAAAATTTAAAAGTTACTAGGGGGACAAAAATAAGAACCTATATTATCACAGACCCTGGTAATAAGACACATGCTTTAAAAAACCACGAAATATTGCACTAAGTATTAGTGTGATATTAGTTCCGTTAGATTATTCGTCCGATGGTGTAATCTTTTGTTATTTAATTCAAAAACTTGCATTGAAACTAAGTGCAGTGCATTTGGTGTTTATGATTCAACCAGATGTTTTTATGCTCTTAGATCCTAATTATGACTAGAGAGGTTAATAAAATGTAACACAACAATATTGTCACCACAATTTTTAATAATTAATAGACGCGTTTGGACTTATAATGTCATCTTCAGTATGGGTGTTAACTTAGTAAGAGTGAATACTGTACTAAGCTAACTATTTTACAAAAAATTAAGGTAAACTAACAATGCAAGGGGGGGGTTAGACTCGGGTGGTGTAGGTAGAGGATAACGGAAGGATAAAGGTAAGGTATGGAATTGAGATCGAACCAAGTATCTCTTATTAGATCCTATTGAGATTATGATACGTCTGCATCTAACCCTTGAATTTAAATTATTTTATTAAACGGAACAATTTAAATGTAACTTTCTTTTACGGAAGAAAACAAGCTACTGAACCCGAATAAAATAAACATGTGAGTGTGGCCCGCTACATACTAGGTAACAAGCGACCTGCCATGCACCAGGCTGCATGTGTAGGAACCAGGGACCCTTAAGGCATAAGTTATTATTGTTGAAATAATGTCAGCCGTAAAATTATTGTAATAATTATAATTTATGAAGCAACCCCCTAGCATAAAGGTGAGCAATTTAAATTTAAATAAATTTATTATTATGATTATGAAAAAAAGATCAAATCTGTGCTCTAATGTCGAAAACAGGATTTTTTTAAATCGGAGTAAAAAAAAAAAACCATAATGCTTCCGTTATTTAGTCAGCTCGGAAGAAAAAATTTACCCAAATTAAATTTTGTGTTCCATAAAAAATACTAAAAAAAAATATAAAACATATTTTTATTATCTCTTATTCCAAATTATAAAATTAATTTATTTCCAAGAAAATACTGAAGAATAATATTAAAATTATATTATTAATACAAAATATATCCAATTAAATTAGCATTAAATTAAGTCCGTTAATTACCATATCGGCCATTTTAAAATAATTATATTTCTTGCAATCATAATTATAATGATATTATCATTTTAATGACGGCGTATTATTATAATAATTTATAAAACAAAAGTCTATCTTCATGTTTTATACAGCCGACATTATATTCTTCATCATATTTAGCCCCTCTAAAAAATAAATAAAGTCCCTAAATAATAAATGAGCCTAAATTTTTGGGATGAAATAAAAGTTAAAGGGGGTTACTGCGGTTTCAAGGGGGGAAGGCCATGTTAATATGAATTTATTTAAAAGTTATTGTTTTTTTTTTTACTTTTTTTTAACTCAGGTAGATTTTGAAAAAAAAAAGGAATAAAAAAGTTAAATGTAGGATGAGCGAGGAAACGCCTCACTAAAATAAATACGGACCTTGTTGGCAAGTAAAATTATGCAAATTTATCCTAACCTCCCCCCTCCCCCCCC
>KZ651342.1:118356-132428 GCA_001010745.2 Gerris buenoi
CCCCCCCCCCCCCCAAAAAAAACCCTATAAGGAAAGATCCTCAAAACAAGTTAATAATACATAAATATATGTACATCTTTTCTGGGCCAATGATATTTCCGGGAGTTAATATAGAACAGTCATATTTTAGAAATTTGAGAAGAAACCCTTTTAGTAGCTTGCTTGCAGGTACTTGACGGGATTTTTAAATTTAACCTCGAAAACCTAAAATAACTAACAAATAAACATAATTTTGTTGGTTGTTATTTTAAAAAGCTTAATGCAGATGTTGTAAACATTACTTATATAATAATTTTACAATAATAAAATGGCAAATATACTAATTATAATGTTGAATAGCAAAATATCTGTTTGTTTATTATGTAACTCCAACGTTTCCCTATTTTTATTCTTTTCGAAACGAGTAATGAGAAGTTTTCTTTTATAGCAATTATTTATGTTAAGTGAACCGTTTTAAAGAAATGTCCTTTACACTAGACTAGACTAGACGAGTACAAACCTTATTCGAGCTCCTAATTACGTGCCTTTAGTAAGAAAGTATATAACCATAAAATCGCAAGGAAAATACAGATAGTATCTTACTTAGGATGTTTTCTTCTTAGGAGCTGTTATTCTACTATAGGAGCATATGGTTTGTATAGTGAAGAAGATTCTATTTTTGCTAAAGCATCATTACAAATTGATATTTTAATACACAGCTAAATTATTTAGAATAAAATGTATAAAAGTACATCATATGCGGCTTAATTTTATAAATACAAACGTGGGGTTTTAAGTCCCTGATTTCTTTTTGTCCGTATTATTATTTTTTTATTTTTAAACTTCATATACAACTTAAAATGTTCAATAAGATTTTAAAAACAATATCATTTGACGAAAATTATATTGTTATTGATATTTATTTTGTAGTAATTTAGTCCATACCTTTAATTAATTTTCATTTTTAAGCTTTGGAACATATTATGGAGAGATGTTTTATATTTCAGTTAGAAAAAACAAAAAACAAAAACAAATAAGTACCATACGTACAATTTCATTCGTAAAACTGAAGATTCTTTTATAGTATTATTTCCAAGCTAAAAATGCCGAACAAATGTAATAAAAAAAAACAAAAAAAACTTAATATTAAAGGGAAGGGAAGCAGATTGGAAGTTTTTAAGTTTTCTTTTTTTATCAAGAAACACAAGATTGTGTTTCAGGTACGAGAATCCTTAGTCAAAGGAAATGAACAAAAAAAGATTCAAGAAAAAAAAAAAGAAGGTTCAACTTATAATTAAAAGATAAAACGACATAGTCAACATATAAGAAAAAGAAGAAAGAAGGGGAACGGCTATACTCGAGTAACTTGTCCTACGAGAATCTAAGTTAAAATAGTTCTAGTTAAACATTTGAAAATTGAGACTAAATAGTTATAAACTTAAAGAAGTTATTTAAAACTTTAAGAATAGAAATACCTACTTTCTTTGCAAAAAAAAAAAAAAAAAAAAAAAAAAAAAAAAAAATCAATAACTGCAAAAAACATTTCAATTTATAAAGAAAATAATGAAATTGGAAGAAGATAAACATGAAGGAGGTTAATGCTTGGTTTGTGGGTAGCATGATAACCTTTCGGTAAATTGATGGATCGTAACACGCACCAGAGAAAACGTATCATTATTCCACACGTGTATCAGTATTTTTATTTGCTAACCTGTTGTCTTGTTTATCAGATAAAAACACTGACAAATTTATTTGAGAAAAATGGAATCTAACTATAGAAAAAAAGAATGGCTAAAATTTAATATATAAAAAAAAAACCTGAAGGCAAAAAGGAATACGTATTGTAGACAAGCGTTTATATTTACTTTTTTTCTCGTATGGACTTTATCGATAAAAGTAAACATAGACCCCTTTTCTGATAACACTAACTAAGGTATTGAAGGGTCACAGGATCTTGTCCAGTCCATTCGCACCGTTATGGAAGGCCTTCATCGTAAAATTTTACGATTGACCCTTCTGAGTAAAGGGATTTGGTCGAAGCTTAGAACATCCCACCAGACTTGAGGATAAAAAGGGTCAAACGCAAACTTAAATATATTCCGTTTTATCTCTGTTTCATAGTTACGATCGGTCGTAGGGCAAACTCTTCAACATCCAGAACACCGATCTTATATAACAATTTTGCGATATTGGTTTTATAATATAGGCGTAACCATATTTTTTAACTAAAAAATAAATTAATTAATAAATATTTAAATTTTTAAATTTAAAAGTTCATCAGTAAGTATAAAAATCTTAAGATTAAGAGCGCAAGTGGAGTTGATAATAATAGAAATGGAAAGCCTCTCCACTAATCATAAGTTTATTTCACAGAACTAGCTTTCGGCTTCTCGGCCATCATCAGTCCCGGTAAGAAGGTAAGGAAAAAACCTGGCTTTGAGTCACATGAGAGACAAAAAACGGACTCCCTTTTTTTGTCTCTCATGTGACTCAACGCCGGGTTTTTTCCTTACCTTTTTACCGGTACTGATGATGGCCGAGAGGCCGAAAGCTAGTTCTGTGAAATATACATATGATTAGTGAAGAGGCTTTCCCTTTCTATTATTCTATAAAAATTTTCTTTTAAGTCTGTCTTTTAGTTGTTAGTTATATATACATATATATGTATGTGTTAGTGCGGTTTTAAAAGAAAAACTAATTTTAGGAGAAGGTTAAAATTATAAGGAACCTGCAATATACTAATTACGGCCTACCAACTAAATTCAATAAAAATTCGACGAGTAGATTTTAAGATGTGTAGTGGTTCGCAAAATATTGAAAGATAAGTTGACCGCCGAACAGTCATGAGAGCAAAAACATTCCCTGATGTCTGAAAAGGATCTGTGTAATCGGACATTTAAGTTTGTAATCGTAATCACTGTTGATGTAAGGTTTTGATTCTGAAAGTAATAAGTATTGGCCAAAAGGCAATTCAACTGAAGTAGCAAAAACCAAATTCAACTGAAGTACGAGTGTCATTCTTCCAGAAAAGTTTTGTTTCAATTTTGTTATCAGGAATTAGATAATGCATAACTATTACCCCAGTAAATTTAATCCAATGCATTTAAAATTAACTAATTTAGCTAATAAATAATAAAGTTTAAGTAAAATATGTATCATGTGACAAAGACAGGCACAGTGCACGAAACTTCTTCAGCCCCCAAGCTATTGCGAGTGACTACGATATAACTGCATTCAGTAACAAACAATCAGCTTCAATCACTTAATTAATCCAAAGGATTCCTTGTGTTTAACCCATACAATATACATATAATCTACTTCATTATTAGATTATATATCACTACAAAACTATACAACAAACTCAGATACTAATTGCTAATTACTCATACATAATCAATGAACAAACTTTAAACGATTTAGAGAACAAAAGCAATTAGTTTACCGAGTCATGAGACGGATTTAATTGATAACATCTATACGAAATATAATGGCAAGGCTAATAATATACATAATTTGAAACTCGATGGATGTTATCTAAATTAAATAACGTCTATTACAATTAGATTTTAATACATAAAGTACCATTTTGTTTTATTGGATAATTTTTCATTGCTTCATCTATAATTCAAATCCACGATAATATAAGACAAGGAAATAGGGACCAATTTAAAATGTGACTAATTTAAAAATAAAATGTATTTTAATTTCTATTGTTTAAATCCTAAATCAAGCAAATTTAGTAATAACATACATGAATAATCGTAAAATAAATATGTCCCAAAATGTAGGTAAACTTGGTTATTATTAAAGAACGACTTTACACCATTTTAAAAACTTTATCATACAAAAACAAAAAATAAAATTGTCAAAGAAATACTCATTCGCAATAAATTTACTGTTAAAGAAGAAGCTAAATCCGTTAATTATACAAAACAGATGGAATAGGGATATAACAACATGGATGAATCACTATTGTTAGAGCCAGTATTAGATTGATGCTGTGACATCTAGCTAAAGTCAAAAGGCAATCAATTTCAGGAAGGCAATCAGAGAACCTTGTCCCACTCCGTTGACGCTGATTGCCTTCCTCAAGTTGATTCAAGGTTAGCTATGTTTAGGAAATAGGAGTTACCCGTTCCTCAATTTCCTAGTTCTGGCAAGCAATGCCTTTCGTCAGATATTCCAAACTAACTAACCTCAAAGGATTTTAATCACTAAGAAATTTAAACTAGTGTTGTATGATTTATGAACTATGAATTGGCCATGTAAACAACAACTATTAGTTCTTGTTTTCGTAAAGTGTAGCATTGTAATTTCCTATAATTTACAGATATTAAGTATCTTAAGTGCCTTAAGGCTTAAGGCCCCCATACACGATCAAACATTTTGCGCAAACATGATGTCACGCAAATTTAGGCCATAGGCGTCAAACATCATGTTCACGAAAACATCAAACAGCCCCATACACGGTCAAAATGTTTGCGCAAACGTAATGATTGTGCAAACATTTTGACCGTGTATAGGAGCCTTTAGCGATCAGCAATTGTTGTTTAAAATAGTGTAAAAATCACTAAATATCAATAACTTAGTAGGCCACTAATAAGTATACCTCATCATAACGTCTCAATCATTTTTTTCTTACTGCATATCATTGAAACAAGATGAGTATTATTTCGAACTTACCTGTAAACAGAAAAAAAAAAAAATAAATAAATTAGTTATCGGCTATATCATTGGAAAACAGCAATTCATAGCTATAATTGGATAAAGTTTATAAATATGACTATGTAGGAAATAAATTACATCCAACATGAACATGTACTTTGTTAAAATGAAGTTACAACTACTTCGCATATGAAATGGATACATTTCCTAATGGGGGAAATTGTATCCGAGTTTGATAAGTCGATGGATTTACACTTTTTGAAGGTTCTCTGAATTAAAAATAAGTCGGTGTGTTTTATAACCCTGTTGACGACCCAGACACCTCAAGCCTGATCAAAATAACTGAGTTTGATGAAACATGATATACGTGTTCAGAAAAGCATTGCATAAATGGATAAAATAAATGTTACCTCTAAAATTGGGAGTGCTGCCTCCACAACTATATGAAGGATTGTGAGTTTTTCCCGAAAAAACATCTGTGAAAGTAGTAAATTTAAATACCAATACAACCATTATTTCGCTTTCCCGAAAAAATATCAAGTTTCCTAGCTACGGCGCACAAAGATGGAGAATTGGGAGGAAGGAGGTGCTACTAAAACGAGATGGTAACATTTAGATATTTGATATTTTTAAAGTTTGTCTCAGACTCATATTTTAGTTATATATTAAATTTTTATAAGTAGGTACTTCTTGCTCGTATAAAATTCCTAATAATAATTTTAATGATATATTAAAAAATTCCTTTTTTTTTAATTAAAATACTTGATTAAGCTAATTTTGTTGTAACAATCTGAAAAATTAACTTTGTTTTTCATCTAGCAGAAATTACGGTATCAAACACATTAAATATTACTTGTTTTTAAACTTTTTAACAAATATCAAATTAATCTAAATTCATGAAGTTTATTATGTGTTGAAACCCCATATTGTACAGTGTAATTTAAAATTTACATCATATTTCTCTGATAAAGAGAAATAACAGAATCGTAACAACATACGAGTTAACTTAAATTGGATATAGAAAGAACAAGAGTTTACCATCTAGCTAAGAGCTTGGACTTGTTATTACAAATCATAAAACCTCCTTCACGCTATACCATATTAGAAGTAATATGTTAGGGAAACTAGTACAAATGAAACTTTCTTACTAAGCAACACTTAGTAAAATATGCTGTCATTTACAAGAATTATCCAAATTTAATGTACAAAGTATAATAACTTGATAAAACTTAATCAATTAATTGAAATAAAGTTTAACTTCTTGATTATTTGTTAAAACACTGAAGTGAAATTATTTTACGTTCATCCTTCAAGTAGAGAGAATTCTGTAAACGATGAAAATTTGCTTAAGTTTTGTTCTCATAAATCATTATATTATTAATTACTCTTAATTAATAGTTAAATTTAGTTAATAATGAAATATAAATTTTAAAACAATAACATCTTTCTATATTATTAAAAAAGTTTTTGAAAACAATACAGTCCAGTGAGTAAGAAAGGGAAAGATAGANTTACTTTTTCGCCCTACTTTACTTTTTCGCCCTACTTTTAATTTTTCTCCCTACTTTTTTAATTCAGGGAAGAAAATACTGACTTTAGTCCCTTTAAACTCATCCAAAATCATAACTTTTTCTCCCTACTGGAGATGAATGAATGTTAAGGCCCCCATACACGGTCACAATGTTTGCGGAAACATTTTGACCGTGTATGGGGCTGTTTGATGTTTGACGTATGGCCTAAATTTACCTGACATCATGTTAGTTCGAGAGTGAAATATTCCATCCCACAATTTTATAGACAACAATTTTTGATTAGACGAAAAGTAGCGTAGTTTAATAAAATTAAATAAAAACAGTCATTTTGTCAGAAAAAAAACATTTCCTCTTTAGGAAATTGCTATACTTTTTGCGTAAGTTTATTTGTATAAAGTAAAAATTTCGATGCATAAAGTTGAAATTCTTTTTTCTTTCTTTAAAAAAGAATTTAAACTTTACGCAACGTAATAAAGAACTAACAACCAAGTTCTATGTAAACAAACATATTTTTAAATAAAGAAATAATGTTTGACTCTCTTTGAAGAGTCCTGCTTAAAGAAAGAAAATAAATAAATGAAAGAAACACGATAGAAGAAAAAATGGAAAAAGTTAAACTTTTGTTTGAAAGAAAGTCTTCTGGGCTCATTATTACTTTTTCTGTTATTTTCTGGTTTTACCGTGCCCTTACTTTCTTGGACTGGTATTATTTAGCTTTTCTAACAGTCGTAAAATGCTACAACCAATTGAGTCTTTTTCATTTTCTTTTTTTTTGTTCATTGATTTTCTTTTGATGCGACCTAAAATATTTTGAAAAAATTATCCCCCCACCCCCGTTAAATAGCTTTCACAGACAATCGGATAGTAAATAGCTAATTAAAAAGTATAAACATAATACAGAACACACTAACGAAACGGATGACAATTGGTAACTTATGGGTATCGATTGTCGAACCTTCCTACATTTATTTGATTAAGAATTGAACTAATGTTTTAGTAAAGGAAGTCAAAAGTAAGGATTTGTAGTCTCGGTGAAATTAATGAATGGAAAAGGTCTTGAGTCAGGTATGAATGACAAGGTGAACAGTGCTACGTAGCCAAACAAGGGTTCACCCCTCACTCTGCCATTTGCTAAATTAGTTAACAGTTTAAGCTTCGGGATTATCCCACGGCATATTGAATAATACAGTAGATGAGATAGATCCACCCTTCCTGAATCAGCTATACGTATTCTCACTTTAGCCTAATCGACAGACCTTAAAATACACTTCCTAATATAACATGATTTAATAAAGTAAAGTTCCTCAATTTCCTAGTTCTGGCAAGCACTGCCTTTCGTCAGATATTCCAAACTAACTAACCTCAAAGGATTTTAATCACTAAGAAATTTAAACTAGTGTTGTATGATTTATGAACTATGAATTGGCCATNTAATGTATAAAATAATAAATAAAGTAGGAATTTACTTCTAATAAATTAAGAAATACTAAGGATTTAGGAATACTTCTAAAATGTTAACTTCTAAATTATGATATTTTTAAGTAATAATGGCTAAATCGGTCAAACCTAACTTTTGAACTGTCTTGTATAAATGAAATGATCGATAAATTGTTAAACCTTGTCTGGAGCTAATTTAAGACCCCATATCAAAATTGAGGTTTACTTAAAAACAGGAAGACTAAAGATGAAATCATAAGTAAGAAACGAACAATGATAAGACTATTTTAAGGAATTCTAAGAGCCAAAGCATATTAAGGCAATAAAAGCCTCTACATTCCAAGTTTTAATGGAAAATTATTTTTAATGTATTATATAAGAAAGGCTGTGAATAGAAGTGATATTATAAATTCAGTATTTTCGCCTTATTCAGAAAAAAAAATCAAGAATAAATAATGTTTGTTTAATAACTCGCAGCGCGTTGTAACATGGAGTTAATAATTCCTTAATCTAAGTTCCGAGAAGCCTTAAAGTTATAAATATTAATGTTAACTTCACATTATCCGAAGTCGAGAAGATAGTTTGCCTAATTCTGGTATTTCTCCTGGCAAAATCCCAGAGTGTCATAATGCTACAAGGAAAACGAGTATCTATTATGGATCTGAAACTAAATTATTATCCCACTTCCAACTAGATCCTCCTTGAAAAGTAGAACTCATGATGATACGCGGAAAGTGAACTAGGGGAAGGAGGCAAGTACATAAACAATGTAGTGTATGCATTAGAGAAAGGATTTAATGCGAGTAGAGCAGTATTAAAGAGCTCTCCTGATCACCATCATCATATCTAAAGACTGCAAAACAACCTCTCTTGCCTTGACATACAGCAAGTATCAAGGAGCGACAACTAACCTAGATAAGTATAACTTTATCTACTTCCAGTATAAAGGAAAACGGATGCTTCACGAGGAAACCAAAACCTTAACACCGATTCAGAAAGCTCTTGTGAAACAAATTTAACCAGACGATAATACAGAGTAATTAGAAGTTGTTATCCAGTAATTTGTAAAACACCATATTTATAAAAGTTTGATTCTCTGATTGCAATTTAAACAAATCAAAAGTTAAATAACTGAACTGTATTTAGTTAGTATTTAATATTTCTATTTCGTCTTGAAAATATACACGGTCAAAACATCTTGCTTGCGCATAATTTTTAACGTTATGGCATAAATTTGCCCGACATCAGGTTTGCGCAAAACTTTTGATCGTTTATGGGGGACCTTTATACATTGTTTTTCGCTTTTTCTATTACGACCGACCTCAACATTAACCCCCTATTTAACCTTGCGATATATATTTACCATTTTACTACCATTTCATAAATTAAATTAATTAAGCTAAAATGGAAATTAATGATGCCTTAATTTGATCAATAGTAACTTTTAAAATCTAATCGATGTGATCACCAGTGAAGATCACGTGTGAAGTGTATATTATTAAGCCCAGGGACATTTTTTCTTTTTTTTAAAAAAGGGCGATCCTTAGGTTTTAAACAGAGTTAACGAACTACCCATATGCAGTAGGCTAATTATTTTTATCATTTCACACATTCAACTCTTCTTATTTCTTTATGTTATCAATTAGATCAGTAGATAATCAATTAGATTTTTTTTTATAACTCACTGAATTAATTAATAAAGATTCAAATACCTTAAAATGATTTCTTTTATAATAGTCTGTTACTAA
Organism: Gerris buenoi; assembly: GCA_001010745.2. Taxonomy (NCBI): domain Eukaryota; kingdom Metazoa; phylum Arthropoda; class Insecta; order Hemiptera; family Gerridae; genus Gerris; species Gerris buenoi. The sequence goes on from KZ651342.1 coordinate 127,718, forward strand.
TGGGAAATATTCTTTTTTTAATTTTATCCCCCCCCCCCACCTATATTTAATTAATTTTTATACAGTAATTTATTTAGTTTAAAAAAAGCATTAGCTAAAAAAAAACATTAATTTCCACTTTAGCATTTTACAATTTCATTTTGAAGTAGTATTAAAATGGTAAATATACACCCCAAGTTACTAACGGTGGTAGAGAAAGTGTAACTTTACTTTGTCATTAATTAAAAGGGATTAAGATTACTTAACCTTAATATTAATAGTGCCAATAAATAAGTGGGATCACAAAGCCAGGGAAAGCAAGATAGAGAGAGAGTGAGGGGAGGGGGGGAGGGAAAGAGACTTAAGGGACGGGGGCGAGCCCTGTATCTCCCCTGTAAGGACTTAGTCCGAGTGGGATACGTATTTATCTAAATTACTTAACTAGATAATCCTTTAGCTGGACTCGATTTATTACTGGTGGCAGTGTGCGCTAACAATTACACTACGCTCGGCTTGAGCGTTTGTCCCCGAGAACATTCAATTAAACATTTATGCTTGTGTACGCAATCAGTTTGAGACCGGAGTACTTAATGTTTCTTAATTGAAATACAACTCATCTGCTTTATCTTTGTAAACCATTCCGAAGCAATGACCAAATGCAAAGATTAATTATGTCTTTATAATTACACAAAGTCAGTTTAATATTAAACAATTAAACTTCTCAACAAGGTAGAAAATAAATTAGGAATTCAGTTGGTGTAAAAGGCACCGTAGTAGAAGCAATTGCAAACCCTAAGCAAGTAAAATATCCGAGATTAACATTTAGCATGCTATTAACTATTTTAAGTATATATTTTTTATTATATATATATGTATATATATTNGTATATCAACGTCAAGAAGCAGTTTAGTTATATTTAGTATCACAAAATGTATCGCTGCTTCTCCTATTAATTTATTATAGATCTAATAAAAAGGTAACTATAGTTATCACTTGGCAAGAATTTTTGGTTTTGACCCAATACTAGAAAATGTCAAGATGCTTACGTAATTTGATGTATTAGCAGTAAATAAATATAAAGAACTATGATCTAGGACAAAGATTGTATTCTCTCATTTCTATGTCTATCATAAGAGCTATTTATTTACAACGCCTTTATCTGAAGAAACCAAGCATGACATGTTAAAAGACAAACAACGCTTGATATCACAAGAATATAAATGAGAAGATTACAATAATATAAAAAAATCATTATGAAATAAAAGGCTGAAATTATTTAAAAAAAAAAAAAGAAACTAAATCGTTTTCGCTGCTGAGGCAGAATATTAAAGTAGACCTTTTATCCTTCTTTGCACTGGGGAAGAGAAAAACCAGAAACCCTTTAAAAAAAAGCAATATTAATATTGTTTTCATTATGATGATTATTAAGGCTTTATAGGGCGATGCCGAGGGAAGAGCTCTTTTGTTGTAATTCTTGTTGGAAAAAGGGTACCAAGCCGGTTGAAAACCCCTCGCTAATACAAGAAAACTCGTAAAGATACAGCCGGAGAGAACCGCAAACTCCGCTTCCCTCATATTATAATTTCAATTCAAACAAGGCCACGGCCTCTAAGGCTTTATAAAACGACTCGAAACTTCTGAAACAAGGATCTATTCTTGTGAAAAAGTCAGCGAAACAAAAGACAAAAGAAATAAGTTTATAAGAAAAAGGAGTCCCAAAAAAGGAGTCCTTTTATACGTAAAATCCGTAGTTCATTCTATTTTAATCTCAGGGAATTTTAAAGTCAGTAACCCTCATCATGCCACACTGACCAAATAATTATCCACACTTTAATTTCATTTTAAAAAACCAGTTGATATATCCTACAATGAGCTTTTTTTATCTTCCCTCTACTTTTTTGGTAAATTTGAATATTTATAAATGAAAAAAGTCAGTAAATAGAATACTTACACTAAATACCTTTTACATAATATATTATTATAGTATACCTATATATTTATACCTAATATTATAATCACCTGAATAAAAATAAAATAATTTAAAAATTACAATCATAAAAATTATTATGTATAAACATAATAAATGTATAACATTTTAACTTAACATTTTTTTGAAAAAAATAAGTTATTTTAAAGAAAATTTAACTTTTTCTCTACTGTAATAATCTAATCGGCTTTACAGGAAACTGTAGTTTGCCGCAGATCATCTTTTTTAACAGGGTTAAGGTAAGTGAGCACTGGATATGCTTATCTAGAGTTGGTAAGCAAATACTATTATATTCAGGATTCTATTGATTTATAAGGTTTAAGGCCCTTAAAATTTAAAAAAAAAATAGCTTTTATAAAAATAAGTAGTTTATATATGTCCTCTGTCTCAGTCCAGACAATACACCACAGATTAATTGCAATATTTCTTTAGAGAAGAAATTATCACATACAATCACACAAAAAAAAAAAAAATAAAAAACTTAAGAAAATAATAAGCGAGCCTCATGTCAAAAGTTGTTATATAATATTATAATAATGCAGACCTCTCATAACCACTTAAAAATGCAGACGTTGACAGAATAATCACCGCATACTCAAATACTTTACAACAACAGGATTTGCTAAAAATACAAAATACTTCCTACTCCAGCTTATACCGTGTACTCAATAGTTTCGACAGCACCCATTACTTAGATATAAACCAACATAATACATTCACAATACAACGCATACTAGCCCAGCTGCGAACATCCAGCACTGACAAAATAAAAATAATTAGTAAACAAATCCTCTACAAGATAACAACAACTGAACTCTGCACTCTATGCAACAAAAAAGAACCTGAAACTCTAGCGCATATCTTTATAAGATGCCCAATGTATCAGCCCCAAAGATCAGCCTTCTTACCGCTACACCTCGTTGGAGCCGAGTGGTCCGATGACACTAACATGGCCTCTTTGCTGGGTGCAGCATCACAAAGTAAACATCAAGCCACAAAAATATTTTACTTTGTTGTAAATATGTTAAAAATAAGAAGTTTTTTGCTTAATGAGTAAGAAGAATTTTTAATTTATGTTTCAGCCCACTTAATTTAATTTCATTTANAACAAGTGGATAATAGCTTGGAAGAGATAAAGGAAATAATTAAACTGGGCACTGCCAATATTCCCCTTGATCAAGTTCAAATATAAAAGCAAGTGAAAAGAATTTATAAAAATAATTAAAATTTGCTAAGAAGTAGGTGGCAATACAATAGAATAATATTTTTTATAATTTCATTTATCAAATTCAACTCCGTTGATTTTTTTTGCGATACGAAAATAGATGTTAAGATTAGAATTATTAATTATTAATAGTGAAATTACATGTTGTGATGGTATTTGTTATTATTTATTTATTATTATATTATTATTATTATTTGATATTATAATAATATGTTCTGCCAATTAATATGTAAGTTCTACAACGGTTGACCCATCCTGTAAAAGTAAATGAAATTGTTTGCCTGTCCACTCTCTATTCTCTATCCCTCATAAACTATAACATTCTTTCCCCCATAATTTAAAATTAATTTTATACATCTAATTATCATAATAGGATATTAGAGGGGGGCTCAAAGTGCCCTGGGATGGTTCTAGTAAAGGATAGTACGGCTGTGCTCGACTTGACGGGGGTACTGCCGTCTGCCGTGCCCCCCAGAAAACTAAGATAATGAGTTTTAGTCAAATAATTAATACAATTCACACAATTCTTCTCGATTACATATAAGATAAAATTATAAAACCTGGAATTGTGGGAAGATCATTGGGCAAAAGTTAAAACTTTATACGTAGAAAGAGCAAGGAATATTTATAAAGAAAATTCAGTGATAAATTTATTACTAGTTTTTTACTAGTCCACAAACAGAAAGCAGATTCTCCCTCTAAAATCAATTTGTCAATTCCTTTACTCTCACCATATTCAAGGCCCAAGCCAAAGAATGTCAATTTAAACCAATTTGCAAAGCTTTATTGCTCAATTATATGAATGGAGCAGTTCCGGACTGCTATGGCAGCGTTATTAGAATGAGAGAGATACTGTATATGTCTATTATATTGCACCATGTATGCAGATTTTATATTTTTATTCAATGATCTACCTTGGTATTAGACCCCACACGGTGACTAATTTAGCTAACAATTGCACCACACGTAACACACTGCCTCCACGTAAAAAAAAAAAAAAATATTTATGTATATATTTTTACTATTATCCTTGCTATAATGATGATCAATTTCCGAAAGCATAATAGTTATATTTATGCACGAAGGGAGTAAAGTAAGCCATTATTCCCTGAGCAAAAGTTGGTTCTTGAGGCGAAGCCGAGGAAACCATGGTCCCTAAATCCCGAGGCGCAGACGAGGGAATAACGCTAATTAGCGCTAATTATCGCGAGGGGAATAATGACACTTTAATCACGAGGTACATACAATATTTTATCTGCAGTAGGGAGAAAATACACATTTTCGTCCATTGCACAGTTTTTATTTATTATTTTAATAAATAACAATAATTATTACTTTTAATAGCAGATGTAAGAGATTCAACATTAAAAACAAATAAAAATTGGAATTAAACTCAAATAGAAGGTTATTTAGACGCCGGTTATAAACAATGATAAACAAGGTCGAAAAAGCAGTGACGCCAACCTGATTTCAACAACTTCGTTACATTAGCCATTCATTTTCTAGTATTCCAATATTC